>CM074582.1:17006714-17201714 GCA_037305975.1 Chrysolophus pictus
TAAATCTGCAGATGATTAAATGATGTTTCTTTTTTTTTTTTTTTTTAAGTAAAGAGACAAAGCTATTGTTTGGACATGGTGTGTATGCACATATAAATATTATATACACACATGCACACATACAAGATGGAAGGAGTTAGTGCTGTGAGGACAAGGTTAGCTTTCAGAGCTGATGATGAAAACCAACAGACATAGATTATTATACACTGGAGGGATGACTTTTCTAACAAGGGCAGAAATCAGGAGTAATTCCTTTAAATCAACAACGTTATACCACCTTCAGACTGGTTAAGTGAAAAGCTAGGAGGCCCTAGAACCTTGCTGGCCTTGTCTTGTGACAAAATGTATCCGTTACACCTGTGTAATGCACTCTCCCTTATGACGGAGAGTGCTTCGGAGAGAAACAGGGATTACGAGAACAGCTCTTTATCTGAAGTCCTACGTAGATGCAGATAATGGAAACCCTAGTCAGATGCCCATCTTTGCTTGCAACATATGAATGGCTCAATGCAGGAGTTAATTTGGATATTTTTGACTAGATGATCCCCAAGTGAAAAAAATCCTAAGAAAAACCACCTAAATATGACCTTGTACCATTTTACAGAGCACAGCCTCCAAATAGCTGGTAAAGACACCCAGATGGTGTTTGGCCTATGTATTTTAGTCAGATGGTTGATTATCCTCTCGCTAAGTTTATAATCCTCAAGAAAACATTTTGCCCATCTATCTGCATTTGAGTAGAATACAAACTGACTAATAGATAAATAATCCATGTGAAAGTAAATAGCCTTAAAGTAAACTGCCTCACATTCCATTGATCAGCTCAGTCAGCAAACTTTTTTTATATTGTCACAAATGTTCTAAATATTTTGAAGAGAAACATGCCAGCAATACAGAGTATTTCCATTTCTGTCTCACATAAGGTCTTTATGAACTCCTCCTTGTATTGATATTGATCCTTCAGCTTGCAGAAATATTCCCCCAATTTATTTTACTTTTGTTGCCGTAAGAATTGTTACTGAAGTTACAAGGAAGAAAATGAGCTGATGTAGAATGGGATTCACACATAAACATACTATGCAGAGCATAGGCTGACACAGCAGATGCTCTTTAACCATTCAAGGTTCCTTAAAATCCAGCAAACCACTCAGGCATTTCTTTGGCAGCAGCCCCCTAATAAAAGACAGCAGTTTTCCACCATGGAAATGTCAAAAACTAGCTGACAACACCATTAAAACATATTTTGTCTCTCCTCTCAAAAATAATCCTAACCTTCGGGATCCACCCAGGTGCAGGAGGACGTCAGGATCGCGCTTCAGCCCTTCTTGGACTCTCCCCAATGAGGAGGCTGCTGGGAGGGGTGAAGGTCTAGCAGCACGCCGACTCCTGCTCACGAGGGAAAAAAGGGGGATAAATGAAAGAGAAGAGGGGAAAACAGTGAGAAGGAGTGGGTGTGGTGGGAGGTTCAGCCAGCTCAGCCCCCTGAGGGGGGGAAATTCTGTCAAAGAAGTTAAGGCGACCAGAAAGTTCTCAAGAAGGCCTGAGGTGTCTCCTGTTAACACTACCCAACCAAATCCAACAGACACCTTTCTGAGTGGTGTCAAGGAGAGCTGCTGGTAAGGAAAGATTTGGGTAACAATCTGGCTCTGTCCTCCACTTCTTGCAGCCACTGTCATACGGGTGAAGTTTTCACCTGCTGCTGCCCCAAAGCTGAAACAAGCCCTGGAGAGCAGGAGCGTGTGTGCGTGTGTGGAACCTGCATTTTCACACCATCTCAGTTTCTGCCTGCTTGTCACTTTGGTTAACATTTGAAAAATCCATTTCCCAGAGTGACTTTTTATAGAGAACAATTTAAAGCTGGAAGCCAAAGGGACAATCTACAATTTAATTTGCTTTTTGTTTTTGCTACTGGATAAGATGATGTTAAAAAAAAAAAGAAAAAAAAATTACACTAAGGGTAGTTTTCATTTTACCAGCTGCAAAATCTGTTAGGAGTTATGGTTTTATCAGGAATGGATAAAGCAAAAGTTGGTTTATCAAAATTTGCCTGAGCTTTTCAAATAAGCCCAGCTCAATGGCAGATATGAAAGGCAATGTCTAAGACAGAATTTGGGTCAGCGATCTGCAATAGCATACTTGCCAGTGTGATCAGCGTGAACCTACAGCTAGTGGAGACACCAGGGTCATCCAAATATGAGGATGGTGGAATGACCAGGATGGAGAAGCAGTCTGTGGAGGTTTAGGGAAGCAGAAAGACTGGGTCATAACAAGGACCATAGACTGTAATTGCTGTTGAAAGGAAAAAGAAAAAAGAAAAAAGAAAGAAAGCAGGTGATGTACTTAAGTCTTACTTTCTACATCCTTAATGAAAGGCACTGTTTTTAAAATGGTATTTTTATGCTTAAAACATAAAGTTTTAGATAGACAAAATGTTTGCCAGGAATCCATCTTATATTAGATTTTGGTTTATTTGCTCTGTTTTTAGCATGTTCTATCTAAATATATATATATATATATTAAAAGAAAGATAAAGGAAAGAAGTAATCAATAGCCATAAATTTCCAGCAATATCACAAAATCCCTCATTAGCTTTCTGAACGCTAACTGTCTCCATTGATTTAACAAAACAGACAAGATCTGTACACTTTTTGAGAAGACAAGCGTGATCTCGTAACAGATTGGTATCTCTCTTCTTGGGGCTTTTCAGTGCATTTATTCAATGGTTTTGAATGTACATTACTTAACAGAAACATTAAATGCCAGTGCTTTGCAACAGTTTTGTTACTGTCTCTTTAAAGTAAACAAACAAAAAAATACATTCAAAAAAGCAAGGCTGTTTTGCTCACGTGATGGCAGAGGCTTTGGGCAGCTGCAACATATACTGTTCCTGCTCAGAGACATTACCCAACATCAGTCAGCTGTCATGAAAAGAGTTGCACAGAAAGCATTAAAGGATAAAAAGAAAGATGGGGGGTGGGGGGATTGAACAAAATGTCACACATGCCAGCTCATCTTTCCAGAAGGAAGACACCAGAGTATGTATATTTGGGGGAGGAAAAAGGGGGGTAAAGAGCACTAGCATGGAGAAAACTTGACTTCAGGGGAAAACCAGCAGCTCTCTGAAACTTGTTTAGCAGGTTCACATTCCTAATGTAATCTGACTTCTGTGTTGGTTTTGTTTTTTTGCCCTATTTCTTACTTTGCTTTCCAAGATAAATGTAACAAAACTGAGGTAGAAATAATGGTGGGCACACTCCAGCCTGGAAGATTTCTAATGGATGCTAAATGAAGATTGCATCACGGACAATGGAGCCGCACGCACATAACAAAAACTCAACTTTACAGTTTGGAAAGGGAAATAAATGTACTTTGAGGGTTCAGTTTTGCTTTGTTATTTGTACTGTTTATTTGGTCACAGTCTACTGTGTTGCTATAAACATCTCTGCAACCCATAGCTCTGCCAGTGACCTACACTGATTCCACTCCCTACAGCTCCACCAAAATAACCTCAAAACCACAACCAGAGCCCCATAGTAAGCGCCAGCAGTCACAGCTTAAGGTAACTTGTCTCTCGGAGTCCTACCAAATCTCACATTTGACTGTTTCAGCTGCTAACATAAACCGATTATGTGGCTTTTTTTTTTTCATCTAAGCACCTTCTAAAGACTGTATCACATAATTATCAAGGAGCAATATGCTGAAAACTCTTACAGTATACCAACAAGAAAAATTGTTCTGCTCTGATTTGATTTCACAAATTGGCAAAAGAACAGTTTCCTAACACTGCAATCCTTCTGTTTCTAATTTTAAAAACTGTAAAGCTTCAGTCATATCACACTTTAGTTTTTTTCCTGGATACATTCAAAGTAATTTTCCTTGCCATTTTCCAATTGTTGAGGTAAACATACATATTTAATATAAAGTAACATTGAAGCCTAGCCTATAACTCTCAGCAGTACATAGTGCTTTCAACACATTCCTTTGAGGTACTGTACAAATCACAATCACTTTCCTGAGTTTTTGCAGACAGAACATTAAAAGAAATGAACTGCAGAAATTAAGGTCCAGATTACCATTACCCTGTTTTACCTGTTCTTAGTTTAACACCACAGAACAGACAGGATTGAGGAATACTGTTGCTCTTAGAATAGCAAAAATCTGGTTCTCTGTCGCAACACAACCGTTCATCTCTTTAGTCCAATAATGTTTGAAGTTAAAGCTCTTTATATTAGCACATGCCACCAATGTAATTGTGAGGCAAACAAAAAATAAAGCACCACTTCAGGCACTTGACAGCAACTAAATCTCAAGAACAGCAGAATGGAATCAACACACAGGGTTCATGTCCTTCTGAAATCAACCCACTTGCACCTTGCTCCTTGGTGAGTATTGTCTGGCTTGAACAGAACTGAGCATCAACATGCGCTTTCTGTCATGTGTGGCTTTTTCAGATCAGCAGCTCTTGTTTGATGCACTTTTCCTTCAAGTCTACCCTGACTCTTTAGAGGCAAGGTATATTGTAGTCTTCCCAGTACCCTTTGCAATTTTAACACTACTGAAAAGGGTTCTCTACCCTATGTAGCAGGTTCTGTGTGTGCCAACATTCATTACTTTTTTTTTTTTTTTTAAGTAGTATCACTGACTGCAACCAAACATTTTGTTCCATTCAACATATGTATCAAGCTCTTTTTGAGATATGCTAGGCTGTATCTTGCAGAAAGCATTTTCAAAGTCTTGATATGTAACTGGCCTCAACTGGCTGGGCATAATGGCTGAAAGGTCTGTGGCTGGCATGGCATGGAGTGGGCCCACCACTGCTTCCTGACACAAGTGAGCCACATCTAGTCCAGAAAAGCCTTCTGTGCGCTGGACAAGCAGTGCAACCTCCTTGTCATTGAGACAGTAATTGTGCTGTGAGAGCAGTTGTACTATTATCTGGTGCCTCGCTGTGCTGTCAGGAAGTGGGATTAAAAGTCGTTTCATGAAGTACCTTCGAAGAGATTCATCAATTTCTTCCGGTTTACTTGTGGCGCAAATTACTACTATTTGGTCCTCAGCAGAAGTCAGTACAGTGTCCAGCTGCATAAGGAACTCGGTTCTCATCCGACTTACTGGACTGTGTTCTTCACTCACTTGCGAAGAAAGAAGCATATCAATGTCACTAACAAAAATCACCGAGGGTTGGCGACACCTTGCCACAAGGAAAGAGGCGTGGACAATTTTTTCTCCTTCACCTAACCACTTTGTGACAAGGCCAGAGCCAGTGATTTTGAAAAATGTGGCCCCCAGCTGACTAGCTATACATCTCCCCATTAATGTTTTGCCCGTTCCCCGAGGTCCAAATAAAAGGATGCTCCGAGGTAGAGCAGTCAGTCCATTGAATGCATCTGACCTCAATACTGGCCATAAAACCTCCTCCTTAATGACGGCCTTTACTAGATCTAGGCCAGCGATGTCATTCCAGTCTACGGGAGGTCCTTGGTTGATAATCTCATTGGTAACAAGGTCAATGAGGTGTGTGTCAGTATTCTTCAGTTGCTCGTCCACAGAGTGGTTGGATGAGGTAGCTGCACGAAGTCCCGGGCCTTGCATTGGGTGAGGGAGGAGCTGCCTGTGCTCATCACCGTGCTCATTCATTACCGGGGAGCTATACTTCCCAAACGAGTCACTCGATCTTGAACCCAGTGAGTTTTTAGCAGTACTATAGGATGGGGGTGTGAGAGCCCTGCTGGACTGGCTGCTGAATTTCCTTTGCTGTTCAGAGGACATTAGCTGCTTTGTTGGCTTAAATGCTAAGGATGATGTTTCAGCACTTCTGTCAAATCCATTCCCCCTGTTTGCATTTGAAATGCTGTTGTCGGGCATTCGATACATGGGACTCTGTGTAGATCTCTGTTGGCCATAGCTGTAATTTCCATAACTGGAGTCCATTTCTCCTTGCCCTGCCATGTAGAAAGCTTTTCTTTTGAGAGAGCTGGCTGAACTGTTGGTCAGGGCAGATGGTGCGATGGGCGTCAGGCCATGGCCCTGGTAGGTGTAGCTGGGGACGGTAGTGGGGGGCAGAGGGGTTGGAGCAGGGATTCCTGACGGCAGGTAGGCCGAGGGTGGCGGGGCACCCCCAGGGCTGTACCCAGGGCCAACAGCAGTTTGAGGAGGGTAAGTGGCAGATGGGTAGCTGTAACTGGAGAGGTTTGAGGTCCCATTGTAGCCAGGGACCAGGGCTGGTGGTGGTGGCGGTGGTGGTGGGGGCTGTAAAAGCCCCGAGCTATGCAGGGGGGACGGATGAGGGGATGGAAGTGCAGGTGCTGGTTGGCCACTGTAACTGGTATGCAAGTAGGAGCCATTGTATCCTGCGGCGTATTCCTGAGATGGGAGCCCTGAATGAAGACTGGGAACAGTGTGACTTCCGCAGGTGCTGCTGGAGTAGCTAGGTTCAGCCAGGTTACTGGCCACTCCGGGCGAACTCCCGATGCTGGCTGACACATCTGCGGGAGGGAGGGCCGCGCTCACGCCAGCTTTGCTGGCAGTGATGACATCTGGTACGCAATTCATGGGATACACGCTCTCTGAATTCAGCGAAGGCTGCCAGGGCTCGCTTTCATTCTTCCGTCCGTTCACCAGCCCCGAGGGAGCTTCAGTGTAATTGCTGAGAATAGGCCGTTCAGCTGGGCCCTCCAAAATACCGGAGTATTTTTCTGCATACTTTTTCAAGAGATTGGAGGCAGTCAGAGCCGAGATGTCATCATTAGCCCAGGCGTACTGGTAGGTGCGCTGCAGGTGCCCCCGGTACGCTTCCACCTTGTGGGCAGGGGACCGAGTGGTGGAGGTGATATCAAAGTGCTGTTCTGGCCACTGGGCATGCTCCGGCGTCCACTGCATCTTCAAGCCTAGGGCAGCAAGAGAAAACAAAGTTAGCAGCAAGCTCAGGCTTTTTCCAAAGCATTTTAAATGAGTTCTTGAATGGACTGCCTATAAACTTCTCCAGCACTCCAAAATGCTGTACTTAACATCACAAATCCTTTAAGAAACAAAATGCAGTGCCCTGACGAAGCAGCATAAACAGTCAGATTATTGGTGGGTTTTGTTGTTTTTTTTCCTAATAGGCACACAAACATTTTTTTGTTAATTATGTAGGGGGTATTTGTTGGTTTAAATATATATATACACATATACGTGATGCCACATTTCTTAAATTAATTAGCTAAGACTTGGTATTTTAAATACTCTGAGCGCAGATTTATTTTTAACACACAAGGCATCCAACTGCTCTGTCCTCTCTCATCACTGTTTCAGTTTTATATTTTAACCAATATAAAAATACGAGACACAGCTGACAGAACACATCTAGGATACCTCTCTTATTTGGTACTGAACACCTAGTTAGCACAGTATAATGCACCCTGCACAGAACAATATGACACAGACATAGCAGGTCATTCCATAATCCAACTCTCATCTAAAGTGGTCCACGACAGTTTCAAATCTGCTTCGTGGAGTGCAGCAAAGCAATCTCCCAGGCAGCGCTCCGTCGCTTTCATCACACAAAGCCTACAACTCGGTATGAATTACAACTGGCTCCTTTCTGCCTCTCAGTTCTGTTGTTGAGGCTCTGGAAAAAAAAACAAGCATGACTTGTCTATCGGTTTCCTTGCTTGCTCTCTCTTTTTTCTACCCTGCCCCCCCCCCCCCCCCTTGCAGCCTCCAGGGTACAAAGAAAGGGTTGAATTAAAAAAAAAGATGGAGAAAAAGAAAAAGAAACAAAGATAAGTCACTAAAAGTTCTATGGCTTCCAGAACTGGCTATCAAAAAAACCACTACCAATATTAAAAAAAAAAAAAAAAAATACAGGATGCAACTGCCATTTTAAAGCAATTAATCTTGCAAATAACATGATGTGCATTATTCACTCTCCCAATAATCCACTGAACATAGTAAGAGCAATTTACAGGCGTTAAGATAACCTCCTCCAACTCTTGCCTATGCATGGTACATTGCTGATTTTCCTACAGCTGTATCAAATAGACTTCCTTAATCTCTCTCGTATTACCAAAAGTGATTTTTGCAAACAGTCTTGTGCCCTCTGGCACAGATTCCCTGATAAGGAAGAGGCCTAGTCGAAATGAAGCATCTGTGGCACTAGCTCCCCTCTGAATTACTGCAGTCTATTTTGACAGCTCCTACCCCCTCCTGTTTTTCTCCCCAACCCCTTTAGCTCTTCATTGCCTGACTCTGGCATCTGACATGGCCAGCTTAGCCTCACTGAGCTAAACCTAACACAGCACACAGTTTGGTAACAGAATGGCATGTTTATTCCCTTCTGACTCCGTCTTCCTTGTTTGCAAAACCACTGCACCAGACACTGGAAGTTAATTAGCAGGATGATGCTGTGCTAATTGTGTTAATTTACAAGGTTTTAGTCAAAGAGAATCATTCCAGGGCTGGCACTGCTGTCATGCTTCCGACTTAATGATTAAGAAATACTGAAAACAAGGTGGGAAGAATTGCAGTAATTACACAATAAACGAATAAAGCAACAGATTCATTTGCAATTATATTTTATTGCAGTTGCACTCATTTGCATTTGGATTCTTCATTCTTATGTTTGGATTCATGTATTTGCAGATCACCGGATCAGTTAAATTTAGCCCCAAGACTGCAAAGCACCTCTAATTGTGCCTTGTATTTTATTTGTACAAGTACTGCGAGCTCAATCCACACGAGCATGCCATTGATTACTTGTGGATTTTTTTCCTGAGTGTTCTCTTTCTCTCTCATTTTTCAAACACTCTGACAACTTGAGAAAAACGTCTGTTAACAATTATACAGTTACCCTCTAACAGTTAATTCAGAGAAGCGTTTTTGACAAATGCAGTTTTGAGACTGAGTTTTTTGGCAGATTTATTTCTTTCATTTAGAATTAATATAATCTTTTCTGCTAATTGTTTCTGATGTTTCAACCATTGCCTTTCGAAGGGGGTAAATGTATCATGAAATTGGGTGAAATTATAGAAATCGTGCTCATAAGGAAAAAATGCTATTTTAATGAGAAACCATCAAGGTCTTTCAGAAATCATACTTTGTTAAATTCAGCTGGAAATCTGAAGAACAAATCACTCAGAGCCAATTGCAAGTAATCAGTATCTAAAATTCTTCTACTGTCATGGGATTTACTTCAAGCCTTTTAAAATGGGAAGAATATTAATGTTTTGGTAACGCAGAACTGCCTAATAGACATACGGATGCATTAGTCCTATTACAAACAAACAAACAAACAAACCAAAAACTCTATCCATGTTCTCCGATTTGAGGCTTCTAAGGTTACCAAACAAGTTTCTGTTACAGACCTGCGCAGGAACTTGAGCAGCTTGATGCTTCAACTAGATAATAATGAATGGATACCATGAGAAAGACTTAGCAAAGAATGCACTAAAGCAGCAGTGAAACTTCAGGAAAGAAAGGCAAAGCAGGTACAGATGTAGCAGACAATTTGATTGAGCTGGTACTTGTACTGTAGTTAATGAATACACCTTTGGCACATTGTCTTAACGGCTTGTAAAAGGAAGACTATTTAAAGAGGTAATACAGTAGGTCAGAGTGTAACAACATACATCATATACTACCACTTAGCAAGCTTTTCAAAATACCTTCTACAAATACTTAACAATTCCACCAATTGATCTGTTCCTTTAGAATAGATTTAAATGGGTTTTAAATAAAATAATTCTATCTCTTAGAGGGGACATCTGTTTAGATGGTTCAAAAATTTAATTCTTTGAATTGTATAAGATTAATCTATTTGCTTTGTTATAAGGCTGCAAAAGAATGTCAGAAAATCTGAACTATCCATTATAAGAGGCAGGAGGAAACCACATCATCAGCATTCTTCATTTGGAATAATTGGTAGATAGACCAGTAGATTCACATTGTCATGCTATCTTTGGATATGCTCACTGCACAATAATTTAAAGTTTATTTATTGATGCATATTAAATACCAATGCATTTAGCAAAGGCTGTAAAGGCAGGATTAGGCATTGATTAGATAAGCTTAAGAGAACAGGACTGTTCTCATCCCATGAAACATGAGCATTTATTCCAGCACATTGCAATCATTAGTGTTATTTGGAAGCATAGGTTAATAGTTAACCATAAGCATATTTTTTGCATTAGTATGCAGTGAAGAAATCTGTATTTACATTTTGTCCACTGGAATGGTCTTCATTCAGGAGCACAAAGAGGCATTTCCTCAATTTAGTATTAATTGAAAAGAAGCAAACTTTGTTAGGTTTAACTCCCTTTGTTAATAACTCAATAATTGTTTGACAAGAGTCAGATGTCTGATTTGGAAAAAAAAAAAAAAAAAAAAAGTTGTAGGTTCCTTTAGTTGTATAAACATGCTTTCTTTTCCCCCCAAATTTCCTAGTGTTTGTAGCCACTTCCCCTGTGCATTTTCAATTGTATTTTATTAGTTGCTTTTGCTTGAGCTGATATACCTTCCTACAGTTCTTTTGTTAAGAATTCCAATGATGATATAAACACCTCATATCAGGTAAATAAGGATATATTTAGACGTTTATTTTATTATGGTTTTTTTTTCAAATCACTTAAAATCTGACATAACCCACAGCCCCATACATAGCACATTTCCTTACTAACTCACTAAAATCCAGAAGCAATGAAGGCTAAATGCATTATTATTTTTTATCTTATTTTATTATTATTATTATTATTATTATTATTATTTGCTAACTTAAGAATCCTCTTAGATATCAACATTGGGCTGTGTAAAGTGCATTGGTATGAGATGTAAAAGGCAAAAGGAAAGGATTCTGTTCTTTAAGTAAAGGTATGTACTTATCAGAGAATTGCTTTTAAGATAAATTTAATACATTACATAGGAGAGGCACTGTAGGTTTTTTTAGCAGTATCTATTTTTCCTTGTCCTGAGAGCCCTGCTATGCATTTCTACTCAATAATTCTTGCAGTTGGAACTATATGAATTACATCTAAAGTAATTACAGTCAACAATTTCATTATTCAATTACTCTGAACTATGTGTTTGACTATTCATTTTTTCCTCTTCTAATTTTGTACGCTAAGCCCGAAAATGTAAAATCTAATAAATAATACTTCATCAGCTTCACACGCATAATTCTGTATGACAGAAGACCACTTTCAAATTCAGACTTACAGGTAAAAACAAAACCAAAAAGAAATAATGCCAGAGTAAGGAAAATAAAAACAACTTTGAAATCGGAATGCAAAAAGAAACAAGTGGCAGCCTACACAGCCTGGATCGAGCCCAAGTGAGTTTGTGCATGCAAAGATCCCTCTACCCCTGCTGCCCTTGGTATTGGGTGGAACCACTCAGTCCCTCACAGGATTAGATCTGTTACAGAAGAAAAATAATAATATGCCACTCCTTTCAATTTGAATGGAAGGAAGCTGAAACACTTTCTTGAAAGGCACAGAAAACTGTAAAAATACTGGCCAGGACCAAATTGAGTGAAAACACAACAAAGAATTTGCTGCATCCCAAAGACAAGTCCAAGTGGTAGGAAGCCTGCCAGCCAACTGCACATTAGCAATGCTCTGCTGTAGGCAAAGACACTGGGATGCCAGTACACTTCTCTATCCATTCACATTTATAATAAAATAATCAAGCTAAAATTAAATCATAAACAACTTCCTGAACAGGTTGCACTGCAGCTTCAGAAATGTTGAGGAATAAACCCATACAACATGCAGCTACTGTGCAATGGGAACTAGGAACAGGACTGCTCACCAACCTTCCCAGCCAGCTACCAGAGCTCTTGTTTAGATCAGGGGCCTCCAACATTATTTCAACATACCTGAGGCAAAACAAAGCAAATCTCCTGTCATGGTTTCACTGCGTCTGCCTTGTCCCTCCCTGGAGTGTCTTAGGCCCTATCTAGCACAAATCTGAAGGTTCATTAGTAAACCTGCTGAAGAAGGTTCTTTACTTCAGGCATGTGGTTAAACACGCTCTAAGCAACTGCGTAAAGCTCTATGGAAAACAGATAGCCCAAAGCAGTGAGAACAAATGAATGAGGCATTTCTGAGAACTGCCATAGCCACTGGTACAAGCACACTCAGCTCCAAGTGCTACCAGGCTTCTTCCTTCTAGATTTGTCAGAGGACCTGGAACTTCATTATTTTGAACTGCTTACATACTTAGCCAAAGCTGTCCCTATCCACTGAACTGCTACTTTCAGCTCTGCCTCCAGTTATTCAAGACACTGAGTATTTACTATGGAACATAATGATTTTAGCCTAGAGATTGCTTCTTGTGGACACGCAGAGAACAGCGCTTCAGAAACAGCCACTGACTTACATAGGCGCTTCGCTGAGAACATGCCAGGACTTCCCAAATTTCAGTGAGGGCTGAAGGTGTCATTACCTTGAGGATCAGGTCCTACATCCACATTTTAATATCTACCTTACGTGTGGGAAATAGTTGAATAAATGAGTCATGCCATAACCGCTGTGCAAGATGTAGGACGTACAACTCCCTGAATTTACAGTAAATCTGATAATATTTTGTAAGCCTGTATACTGTCATATGTCCCATAATAAAAAAAAAAAAAATTAATTCAAGATAAAACATTTCTTTTACACTCCATTTTTTATTAATAAGCATAATTTCAGCTATTTGAAGATAGTGCAACTGATCTCTCTTAATTGGAAACAGAAGGGATTTTGAAGAGTGGATTGAGCTAATTATGTTTTGCAGAGGAAAAAAAAAAAAAAAAGAAAGAAAATGATTCCCACATTTATTTTCTAATTACTCAGTGAAGACCTCTGCTCCAGTCCATGAGGATCTCCTTTGACGTCAAAGGATTTGGTGGGAGGATGAGCTTCCAGCTGAGCTGCCCAGTTATACAGAGCCAGCTTTGGAAGCTTTATGCGACAAATGGTAACCACAAACCCAAGAAAACAGACCTGGTAAGTGCTCTCAGCATTTTTTGGTGAGGGTCTGGTCTTCCTCTTATTATACATAGCCTACGCATGCCACGCGCATCAGTGGGAGCAAGCTGTTGGCAGGGTGTTTACAATATGATTCCCATCTAGCAGGGACAGTGAAAACATTTCAATCTTTAAAACAAAACACTTAAATCACAAGTAATATTGAGGATCACATATATGTCAACAGCACTTAAGTGATAAAAGCAGTAACAGAAACACAAGATATTTTAGGAGAGCCTGGAACCAGTTAAGAACAAAACCCCAGACTAAGAATCTCAAACTAATACATCCCAATTATCTCACTTAAATACTGTCAAATGATTATTCCTTTTAAATCACGCTTTTGCACCTCAGGACAGCAAATTACAATACATCTGCAGCAAATGAGTTCTCTCCTTCCAAGCCCCCTCCCTGCAATTTAAATAAAGCAGTGCCTTTGATAATCACAACACCATTTCTGTCTGAACATCCTTTAGCAGATTCATCAGCTTCAAAAGCCTTATGAAACAGAAATAAGGAGAACAAGCACGCAGAGGAAATCTAGGTCCAGAGATGGCACTCTCGTATTTAGCCAACAGAAGCAGGCTGGATCTGTCAGTCCCCCAAGTAGCAGTGGCAGGGACAGGGCACCCACAGGACCTCCCTGGATGCTGCCCACTGGAGGTAGCGCTGGCTCTGTGGCAGCAGTTCACCAGCACAAAAGCATTCTCAGTTCTGCACTCCACACAAACAAGGTAACCACATGGATGCACTATCATTGTATATCATAAGTAAAGCCATTTATGCACGTATGTGTCAGAACCTTTCCACACACACAGTTGGTTTTATTTGTGATAAATTTCAGTATATCTTAAAATATTTTACTACATCAATCTGCCCTCACTGTACTCATCTGTTGGTAACACTTTTCTAAACTAGAAAACACACTAAGGAAGGCAATAATTGAAATTAATTTTCTTTTTACATATTAAGACACTTCTTCCTAGGCTTTACATTTTTAAGCTGTTTCCTTCAAGTATCTCTGAACACTACACTGTTTTTAGGAAGGCAATAATAACTTCTGAGACGATTAATATTCAGAAGAACAGTATATGCAAACAAAAGTAAGGATAACTTCAAATAAACAAAATCCAATCATCCACTTTTTACAGTACACAGAACACACTTGCAATATATTTTGCATAGGTGTAATATACCATATAATCTGCAATTTATGCCTATGTAAACGTGCATCAATGTAACTGCTGCAGGATAACTGTACTGTTTCTAAGAATTAAAATATTTACACTGTAAGATAGTCATAAATGAATGTAGCTATTTCACAGATACTAAAGCACTGAAAAGAATAGTTTAGACCTCAAGCATGATTCTGCTCCCACTTAAGCACTCAGTCCAAGTCTCCAGTAAAACTAGCTGAAGCTTTTAGCTAAATTATATTCTCTTTTTAATGAACAAACTAGTAGGAGCAGTCTTTTACTTGGTTCCCTTTCCAGAATTGGAGGCAGACGCATATTTGCTTTGAAAGAGAGTAACAGAGATCCTTAAAAGCAGAGCAGATACAATGCATTCCCTGCTTTGCTGTTTTTCTCATGTAATCAGCTGCATCAAGTGAAACGCAGAATAACGAACTCATGTTTTAGTAAGTCAGTGAGAAGCAAAAGGAATGAGTTTCCAATATGGAACATTCACATTCTGAACTAAAGTCTTCTGTCCAAAAAATTATTATCTGAAAATTGTAATTTTAAAATGCTGGAATATATCATTTTTCCTTTTCTGTTGTTAACCATGACTCAGTAATTTCCTTCCCTTAACATCTTTTTTTTCATTTGTACTTAGAACTACGCTCTTCTTCCTTGCTGCAAATAAAGCACTTTAAAACCCTTTTTTTCACATATCATAAATCCATTAAGACAATTTCCTTCTTACGCTCACTTCCTTTTGCCAAATGAAGATCATCAGAACGTACCACAAATGTCCAGAGGGACAGCAGAGCTAATGAATATGTATGGCTTATGTCACAACAGAGCACTCCCCTTGTTCTGCGGTATCGACCTTCTCTTATGTGAGTAAATAACAGGTGAGCACTTGTGTACGAGGATAAATGGGGTTAAAACTGCCATAAAGGGACATACTTTATTTGAACAAAGTGGGTGTGCAATAAATGGAGATTTAGGTGATGCTGAATTATTTTTATGTCACTGTGTTCCAAAATGTTAGAAAATAATCTTGCTCTAAAACACAAGAAAGAGGTATTTGAAATATATTTCTGTCCAATTAACAGCAGCAGCATTCTGTTTAAATCTCCATTTATTCCACTACGTTATATCTTTCGATTTATTTTTCAATCACTGTGATTTAAGAATATACCTACGTATGCAACGTATTTCATAGCTTTATATATATCAAGGCAAGTTTAATTCCAGAGATTTATATAATCAGCCCTATTCTTTTTACAAATGTGAAAGCAAAGACCAGTTTCAGGAAGTTTCAAATAACTGTAGTCAGGTTTGACCCAATAAGCTCCACCAACAAGAGTGAGAAAGCAGACATGCACGGGCCACTAGCACAGTGCTCAGCCTGTAGCCAGAAACACTGCTTTCCTCTTAAAGCGCTTAGTCCAGGACCCATCAGCACAGGAAAGGTACGCTATATTGAGATTAGAGTACCTCTGCTAATGAGCTAAATGAGAACAAATACTGATTAAATGTATATATAGAAGTAATCTGATACTTGAGGGGGAAAAAAAAAAATCCTTCTTAAGATGATTCCACACACAAAGCCTGCTCAAAATTTGTTTGTTATTTATGCATTTTGCTTTTTGGCAATCTGCACATTAATTTTTAATGAAATAGTAAAGAGATGTTGTGTCTCACACTTGGATAAAAATATTCTATAGCCAGGACTGGGTGACACAGTGCATTAATTCAGTGTCCTTCACTCCTGGGACCTGCGTATAATTTAGTCCAGCCTGAAGAAAATAACTTTGATCTGAAGGCTGTGGAAAAAAGCTACATATGAAATGAGTTTTGGTGGGTTTAGCGTTGTTTCTTATATACAAGACGACACATGAAGATAAACTGCTTTCGGCCCGGGATTAGAGCGGAGCGCTCCAGAGAGCCGCCAGCCCCATTCCCTGCCGAGCCCACACAGCCACACGCGTTTCCTATAAGCACACGAGGCAGCCAGCGCTGGCATACACAACCTTTCCAAAATGCCCTCATACCTCACGTGAAAGGGTTGCGTTACCAAGCCATGTACTTATTTCGTCTTTCCATTCCAAAACAACAGCAAACCCAATGCACGCATTTCAGCATGACGCTGTGAAATCTGGTGGTGTTACCAGGGAGAGCCACGGTTTCCTCCCCAGGCCAGGGAACACCTTGGCCACACCACCAGCACCGAGCTCATCACGCTCCAGGGAAGAGCCCTGGCCCGACGCGCTCAACTGACCCTGCCTTCCTTCCTGCTCCCCCGCCGCACAGCAACAAGATTAAAAGCAGGAGCATAACCAAGGACCTGACATGCTGGAAACACTAAGCCCAGCTAAATCTTTTTCCCAGTTAAACCTTTCAATTATTGTATTCTACAAATTCCGAAGATTCTTTCTTGCTCATTCAGTAAAATGTATTTGCACTAGCTACAGAAAAATGGAATATAGCTCTTTTTCTTTTTTTTTTTTCTTTTTTTTCTTTCTTTTTCTTTTTCTTTTTTTTTTTTTTTTTTGAATGCTCTTCATTTGGGACTAACAGTATTGTTTCCTGAGCATTTGAAAAGAACTCTCTAGATTGTTAAACTGACTTGACAAATTATCCAGGGAAGGGAAAGAGGAGGAGCAGGGAATTTTCTATAGACAAATACAGAAATCTCTCTCTCTATGGATATATAAATATACATTTAGATATTTTACACACACAAGCGTGAGAAAGAATGCCTCAACTGAGAAATTTAACTCTATCTATGCTGATATTTTCACCTCGTTACTGAAGAGAATGGAAGGAAAAATAAACCAGCGTCTCAGGTGATCTGTTGGTTTTCCTGTCCAAAAAAGAGCAAAGTTCATCCTGCAACAAGAAAAGTTGAGCCAGGTCTTGAAGCACACCGTATGTCAGAGTGCACAGGCATTTAAAGGGGTAGAAGGGAATAATGCACTGCCTTTAAAAACAGGAAGAAATGTTAGAGCCTAGCTGATAAAAATGTCACATTCCTTTGCAGCTATCACACAGATTCAGCCCTCTCTGTAAACAGCCTTCAAGAGAACAAAAATCTAAGACCTGCAATGATGATATCAATAACTGGACAAGCCCTGTTGATAGCTTAAGTAACAATAACTTGTAGCATTTTCCTGTAATTTTGTCCATACTTTTATTGTATAGGTAGTCACCTAATGATGAAATAGTTTTAAAATTTGCTTCAGGGTACAGAAGTCAAGCTCTGCTGATTAGCATCTCAAAGCTCGCTACAGGCACACATTTGTACAGCTGAATAATGGCACTTGTGTTTGTATGATGTTTAAAACAAAACAAAACAAAAGTACTATTTTACTTGATGTTTGATGATGCACACCGATGAGAGTACTTTCAAACAATATAAAATATATCACAGCTAACTAAGAATTTCAAAGAGAAGGTAGAAAGGCAACCTCACAAAAAGAGCCAAAAGGTTTTTGGTGTCAGTATTAGATGCTAAGACTCCAAGATTCATGAGTTTTGATTCTGCTGTCACTGATCTAGTTTGAAGTCAGAAGTACCGCTGAAGTTGATAACTTACTGTGAAAGAGATAAATGTGCCCCACCTCTTCCTTTATGTTTTTATATTTAGGCACTAGCTGATTATACAAATAATGTTCACCTACATTAGGGTTTTGTGTTGTGCTTAATAAAAAAGTAAAATATACATAAGTACACAAGTGGTAACATTTCATTAAAATATGTACAGACTGTTCTGGAATTTGCTGCATGAGCTCAATTTCTAATTCATTTCTTATGTCTAATAAGGTAACTTTATGGAATAAGAACATTCCTAAAGTGTGCTATCAACAGAATGGACAGAATTTTGGTTACTATCACATTAGTCCCATGTACTGCCTTAAGCAGCACTGCATCTTCTATCTGCACACCTCTTTTGCTATTTCTTCAGTCATATTTTATGACAAGATTTTAGTTATAAAACTCTCCATCCAATTTTATATCAAACAATATTATAAAAGTGCCTCCAAATTCATTTAGTATTAAAAAAAGCTATATGCTATCAACAGGAACATTACAACGTTGGTAAATATCCATCACATACCAGTTTAAATTCTCTTTTTTGTCATTAAAGTTTCTTTTTTCTTCCAGAAAGTGCAAGGAACATATAGCAATCACTTAAAGAAAGCTGAACATTAATATAGATATATACACAAGGCAGCAAAAACCAAATTCAGAAACTAGAAAATCTTTACTGAGACATTTGATATTGGTAGTACAGATTTACTACCCTTGGTTTGTATTGTTAAAAAAAAAAAAGAAAAAGAAAAAAAGAAATGGTTTGAATTATGATGTACTGTGAAAGCTGCAAGAGTTTTGTGATCGCAAGTGAAAGATTTACAGATATAACAATTGAAAGGTGGATTCCACTAATCAGAGGAATGCATAACCTCTGCAAAGCAGGTAGGAGTGAATCATTTTAATTTTCTCTCTTACTTATGGCTTTATATTCTTACACAAGGGAAGCAGAGGAAACCTAAATATGACCCTATTTAGATATATTAACTCAAAAGCCTTTGTAGAATTCTTAAGCAAACAGGATTGTGCCTCCAATGCTGCCCATCTAGTTTTGCAATGTGTTAAATTGGACGGCTACTTGGACAGTTCTCTATTCATTACTGAACTGTGGAAAGGAAACACAGAGGTGGCATTTTTCTTTTCAACCATGTAATGCCTTGTAGCCAGATTCCAAAGCATCAAGGAGAGATTCTTTTTCTTTCTTTTTTTTTTTTTTTTTTTGCCAGACAAGCTGTCGTAATTGAAATGAAGTCTAATCAGACTCATTACTGTTTTCAGCAATTTGCACCACCAAAGATGCTTATTAGGTAACAGTGTTTAATAAACCGCTCTTTAGAAAACTACCAGTAATGAGCTCTTAACAGCCAATCTTTAGCGTGAATGTAATGTGAAAAGTGTTCCTAGCGCTGAATAGATTTTCACATTTAGTAGTGTCATAATTAAGCTGTAGAAATGGGTAGCTGTGATCAGAGATTTACTGCAATATAGTATTTTTTTTTTTTTCTGAAAATTTATTTGAAGATACTTGGGATTCAATAACATTTCCAAAGCAAATTTTAAAATTGCACAAAAGACTGTTAGACTGGCTTAGCTCTGTAAACGAGAGATTATTTAGGAAATGCGTAGAGTAAATCAGGTATCATCCACCAGACATGCATGAAGTTAATTCCACCTAGCTTTGTTTGACTGCTCTTCCATCACCTAACAATTTCTAGTCATTAATATACAAATAATAAATGTTGTTGTCATCAGTTGAATGATAATGAACAAAAATGGCCATTAAAAGAGGTACTTAAAGAAACACTTGTCAGTTCTCCTTCCCCAATAACAGTTGAAAATGCTTGAGAAAAAAAAATGGAGCAAATTGCTTGGTTTCAAAATAAAATTAGGTATGCATAATATCATATATTTCATATAATATTTTACATTGATGCACATATGCATATACAACTAATGCTGCTTTTCCTACATTTCAGATACCATTAACTCCTAGTACGGATTTAGTACCAATAAAACCCCAAGTTCATAATGTAAAAAACATCACAGATCTGAAAATGCAGCATTGTGAAATATATTACTCAAAAAACACAGACATCTGCAAGAGATAAGTTTTCATCAATAGGAAGTTCAATTTAACTAGATGCATACTTCATTGCACTAGTCATATCAATACTGGTACCTAACAAATGCTGAAAGAGGCAAAAAAGAAAATAAACTGCATATATAAGCTCCCGCTAATTAAATATCCAGAGTGAATCCTGAGGAACAGCCACTGTTCTCTCACCAGATTAATTTGGGCCTGACACAATATTTAAAGTTATCAATAAGAAATAACCAAGACCACTTTTTTGTTTCCCACTAGGAGAAATACATAGGGATGCAAATGTTGTTGTGCTTACTAGTGATTCTATCAGAGAAGCTTTGTGTCGGCAGCCAAGACTTTGGAAGGAAGCGCATAAAGATGAGCAATCAATAATGAAACCACCGACAAAATGATGGAGACCTTAATTCTCTTGAACTGAGATTTTCTATCAGAATTCCATAAGAGGCTAAGAACAGCTCCTTTAGTGAATGAGCGCTCTAACTACATCTTTTATATACCCTAGCCCCTAAACTTCACTAGTCCTAAATGCAGCCTATAAGCCTCCGTATCTGTTTGCAGCTTTCTGAATCAATAGGACTATAAGAACTGAGACTACCAAATTAATGCCAGTTTCATTTGATTTTGTGGTATGCGCTCCTTTGCACTACAAAGTGGAAAAAGGAAAGGAAAAAAAAACAAACCCAGAACTCATTCCCAGATGGGTTTTTGTAGCTTTCAGATCAAAATATCTTCCAGTTTCTTAAGTCTGAACTGCATTTGTACTCAGATCCAACATTTTTAGTGCTGCTGCCTACTGTACTGCGCAATTCCAAACCTCGCACCTTTAAGTCAAACACTTCTCTCTGCTCTCTGCAAAAGAAAATAAAATAACAGACTCCACAGCTGCTTTGGACTACCTCCCCTTGTACTTCTGAATAATGCATTAAACTTCCATCATTTGTGAGCAACAGCCCAATGCTTTAAGATACAAGATATGCATTTTGTACAGTTGATTTTACAAAGTGCAAATGCTCTGAAGCATCAATTCCTCATTAATAAGTCCTTCAATAACTTACAATATTTTTACTAGTTTAAAAACTAAGGTTGACAGAAGTGTAGCATCTGCAGGAGGCATCATTATAAAACTGCAGTTAGCATTCTTTCTTATTTCTAACATAAAACTAGGAGGGTGGCAGCCTTTAGCGTATTCCTTCTGCATCCCAGCACTGTCACAAAATAAATAAATAAATAAATAAATAAAAATCACTTTTCAACCTCGGATTCATCAGTATTTCATCAAGCCTACGAAATACTAGTCTGCTCACCTAAGATGCTGACTCCAAACAACACCTGGCTTTCTACAAAAATCGAGAATCCTACTTCTGGTACCTGTGCGCCTGCTTATCCTGATCTCCAAAGCCTCCTCTCTAAGAGATTCTTACAGGACTTTCCACTGAAGAATTGGGACCTACCAACTTTTACTTCTTACGCTACTTACACATTGCTATCCTGCAACGGAGTGCCGCATCAACAAGGGATAGCATAAGAAATTTCATAATAGGAATTTCATAGAAAGTAAAGGAAGCAGATGAAATTACAATGGCAGGTTAAACTCTGTAGTCAGAACTTGCCCATGAACATTGTGAATCAGTGAGAAGGAGCAATAGGATCCTAAAAAAAGGACAGCAAAAGAATGTGCTGGTGCCACCTCTGTGGCATCAGAGGGCAAGGAGTCTCCACCGAGGCGCACCAGGCAGGAGAGGACAGCTCCAGAGGCAATGTCTGCTGCCACTGAAGCCTAAGGTGAGCCCTGGAGTGGCTTGTCTCAGGACAGCTTTATCAAAACACAGCATAAACAGCAGAAACTGGAGCTCACATGAAACCCACTGCGCTGTCTTACAGCAGCAGAGACATTATTTTGTTCTCCATCAGTGAAATTCCAATATCACAGCCCAACTTCTCTCAGGCAGGACCCAGCATCAATCACAGTCTGCCCTTCAACAAAAGGTACCATAAACAATCCATGGGGTGCCTTTGAGTATAGAAAACCACATATTTCTCTGTTCTCTTGTTCCCAGCAATAGTATTCAGATTTTTTTTTTTTTTTTTTTTTGCAGAGTAGAGAGTGGTTTGGATGGAATACCATATAAAGTTGGCTCACTGGGTGTTCTGCACTATTTGTTTGGTTGCATTAAAAAAAAAAAAATCCACATTAATTGTTCAAAAAAGAAGCAAGGACTTGTCCAACTCTTCCACACAAACTGCCTCTGTGGACTGCTGAGGTTATGTGCTATTATGGCATATTTACAAAGCAACACAATAGATGAGATTCAGTAGATCAGAACATTTGTCCAACATATCCGGAATCCTTTGTATTACGGCAAGAATTATTCCTCACACTTGATGGGCTTAAAAACACAGAATCACCTGATAGGCCCTTCTCTAAAGGTAGAGCAGTCTAGTACACAGCCTCCCTGATTAGAATTGGTTATGGAAATGTGAAAGAGGTAAAATGAAGAACATCATGTCCTATAAAATACAGCTGTGATTGTGCCTGGGGGTGCAGAGAGTTAATAAATAAAATGCATGTGCAAGTGAGGAAAATATTTCTTGGCTTTGGAGGGACTAGGGTGAGTGTATTGGAATGCACCAGCATTTGACTTTTACTTTATTTCTCATAGAATCTATTTTCTGCTTTTCCTCTACATAGCTATCTACTTATTCTAACATAACTCTGTATTTTTGTCATTAAACAATCAAGTTCTAATAAAAACCATAATGCAAACAGCCAGTTGTGTAATGAAAAACAACACAGGGTTGAATGGGGACTCCTGCCTGATCTCAGCAGCATATTAGCTTATGCCTCGCAGCATGAGATAGAAAATATGTTCCTCACTATTACAGTTTTGATTCTGTATTTGTGTTTTATTTGGATTTTTAAAGAGCCACAATATAAATCTTTAATTTAAAGATTATAAATATATATGTATGTATAACTGCACATATATATATATATCTGTTTCCCCTCCCAGAGCAGGGATGATGTTTACCCCTAGTGATGGCACAGTGACTAGCTTGGAAACTTGCTGACAGAAGAACACAACCAGAAAAAAACAAACACATTTTAGGCTACCCCAATGCAGACTGTATCGATTGCAATCCCAAATACATGTTTTTCAGACATTCCAAGTGACCCTTTCTCAGTAACCCCCTTGCTGCATTGCAGCATACTGAGGGATTATTTATGCATAGAGAACACCACAGTCTTATTCATAAAAAGGTTAAAAAAAATCAGCTAATTGCTTTTTATACTCCTTAACAGTTAGCAGTTTATTCACCAGCAGCAGGACAGGAGAGCTCCTCCAACAGACACAGATTTCTCAGCTGCATATTTTCTCCCGTACCTGACATACATGATCTCCTTCTCCCCTTCCCCTCCCCCAGTTCCTCACCTGCATTTCTGCAACTGTCCTTTACCTCAAAGTTAAAGCTGTGCCAAATCAAGAGCAGTAGCACTAAGGGGTGGCCAGAAAATAGGACAGCAGAGAGTTTTGAAGTTAACAGAGGAGCATCCTGTTCCTACCACCTATCAGTCATGTTTCTGGTTTCTTCATGTACAGAGAAGGCCATGTTGCACAGCTGCCTCTCACTTTAGGGACTTAACTCTAGAGATACAGCACAGTCCTTGAAGAAGCTTAGCCCCAAAGGCCTGTGGGATTCATGTGGAGAAGTCTCAGCCCAGCCCATCAGTCCAGCCACCAGTGAAAACCTAAAGCACCAGCACCAGTGTGTGGGTTAGCTGGTCTGCAGCCATGCCTAGCACTGAGAATGAAAGGCAGAAAGTAGGAACAAGGAAACCACAATTAAGAGGACTTGAGAAACTTAAATCCAAAAAAGGCAAGAAAAAGAGGCAGAATCTTCCAACTCCAACCTTTGTTACATACTCTGTAAGACTAAGGCAAGCTTTAAATTTGTCCATGGCCTTATTTAACACTTTGGTTATTTATTTATTAAACTTTGCATTACTTTCATCAGGCACATTGCAACACAAAGACATTGTGCCACCTTTTCAAGTACACATCCAAAACATTTTCCATAATTTTCTATATGTGATTTAATGAAAAATACCTAGGGCTATATCCACGTCTTGTTCATTCTGTGTATTAAGCACAAAGCTTGCCATGACTGAACTAAAAGGTACTTGATAACAAATGGTTAGAGGGCACAGACTGATATTTAAGAGGTAAGGTTGCACCAAGGTAGCTTTGATGGGCCATTTTATATTGAGGATAACCAGAAATGACATTTCTTAAAAAGGTCTGTATTGCTAAGGAGAAGGAATGCCCTAAATGCATCAATGAAAACTGCTGCTGAGCATGACTGCTTTTTTTAATATTTTGACTTTTTTCAAAGGAAAGACAGTCATGCTACAAATGTTTTTTCAATAAATCTCAGGCGAGTACTGGGCACTTCCAAGACCAGTTGCACGGCACACTCTTAAAATGATTAAACTGTCTCTCACAGCACTTTATAGACTGCCCAGAAAAAGCACCAGTGCCCCACAAATTAGGAACTGTAGCAGTAGTTGATAAGCTACAATGAGCTCTGGGCTGTTTTTAGGACACACCCCATCCTCATTACTGGGCTGCCCCTCTTGGAAAATCCTTCCCCTCCTGTAAGGTCATTCAACTAGATTAAAATATCTCCCTGTAATGTTACCTCTCTATAACACTTCACACACTAAGTATAGAAATACTAGTTACTGGATGAACAATGATCCTCTTTATGCACAGCATAAAGATACCACCTGTGTGATTTAGTTGAAAAAGAAAATTTAATCTATATTTCTGACCGAGCTCTATCAAAAGCCACAAGTTGCTATGACAGAGAATTTAAATCGTTTGGATGATTCCCCTGCTCTCTTCTCAGGTTGTTATTAATGTCTATAATTTAGGCCTCCGTGTTGCTAATATGCATGTGGCTCTCTCCAGTCATATGAATAAAGCTGCATAATTAGGCACTGGTGTAATTTGTAGCCTCCAACTCATTCTCCCACTTCCCTTTCCCGATGTTCCTCAAAGAGGCTGCGATTTATGTTGGCGGCAGATCATGACACCGTTACTCACAAGAGTACTCTCTGCCTGCAATTTCCTTGAAATTACTGACAAAAATTAAATCCCCCAGCAAGTCAGAGCAGCACCACGATGGTGATAAGATGGCACCAAGCCCCCGCTATATGCACTCCTTTGCTGGTGACCAAATGGTTAACCGTGCTTGTCCTTTCATCCTCAAACCTGACAGGGACTTCTTCAAATTCCTTCAACAGAATCTCCATTTGACAATTTTTTAACGTGCCCTGATGCGTTCCCCAGGTTCATCCCTATTAACAGGAAATGAAACTGAAATAAAGAAGCAGTCTTCGTGTTGACTGCAAGCATTTCAGATTTCGTGGCAGCCCGCATCTTCCCAGTGCCTTTCACATGAAAGAGATAATGTGTGTGAAGAAAAACAAAATTGTAGGTTTAGTTATGTCAAAATCTGATTTATGCCAAAATAGAGATGTCAGCAATAGCAGAATAAGTGACAAGTGTTAAATTACCCAAAGAAGTAAATTCTGTAATTATTTACCTCTCTGGCACATGATCCTTAACAACCTCCAGACCTAAAAGGAACAGCAGGAATCACGCGCATTTTTAAATTCAGCTTTTTTCCTTATTTTTGAGAAATGACTTTTCGCCCTGATTTTTTTTTTTTTTTTTTTTTAAATACAACAAAGTGCCACCAACAGCATTTCAAATAAAACGTCAGCGTCAAGCTCCATAGTGAATATGCTGGGAGCCGAGAGTACAGTCATCTGCAAATGGACAACTTTAATTCGATTCCTGGCACCACTGGCCACGCTGAGAATCCTTCTATCTCCTCACACCAGGGGTTTGCTCTTTTAAGCATTGCTCCCTGAAGGGAAGGAAAAACTAGAGAAAGAGGATTTCCAATGACCCTGCACAGATGAATGAATGTGTCAATGGTGAATATTGGTTCAGCTTTGAAATAGGGAATCCTGCAGTGGTTTCTCTGCTTCATCCCCACTAGTGAGTTCCACTGTGGACTTCAATGTGTAAGAGGCCTTTAGGGGACAGATAATAAATGGAAAAAGGGGTGAAAAAAATCAATAAAATGGTTTAAGAGTAATAGAAAGGCATTTCTCTAACTATAACCTTTAAGTGATTTCTAAGATAATTTTCTCAGACGTGCATCTCTTTGGCTGATATATTTTTCTATAGAAATAGCTATTAAAAAAAAAAAAAAAAAAGCTTAAATAAAAAAGGATTCTCTACCAGGTAGCCAACATTTAATGCTAGTGTACCCTTTCAGTGCCTACTTAATTCTGCTAGGTTTCCATTTGTTTACTTGTTTGTTTCTGGTGTAAAAGGCAAAAGGAAAAACAGTTGTGAAATTGTAAAAGCGCTCTCTGTTTCAGTGAGAGCTTATTCTTCCATTTATGAGTGATTTCACAGCAATACTGGTAAAATGCACAAACCAAACATGGAAAGGAAAGATGCCTCTTCCTATCTGTATAGCTCTTCTATAATTCAGGTAAACACACAAACATTTGCCCAAGCGGTAGTAAAATATGCATTCACTTCTACAAGCCTTTGCATTCATTTTCATTCAGCTATCTATCAATCAACCTCACCATGACACAATATAATTTCCTAATCATGCCAATATTCACGCTTTTATCTCTTTTTAAATCCAAATAACATATATTTCAGTAAGACGTAAGTCTAATTATTTAAACATGATGTAGAATAACATTTCTCTAAGGCCATTTCTTTTATGAGTTTCAGTTCCTTAAAATTGCCATATAATTTAATCTATAAAGCAAAATTTATATAAAAGAATAACACAAGCTTCCGCTCAAGAAAGCTGAATTGTTAAATTCCCACTGTGTGCTGCATTTTCCCTCCCATATGTCTATAATAGTTTTCTTATCTGTTACTAAGAGCAAAACTAATATATTCATCAAACAAAGTGAAACGTACTGTTTCTCAGCCTGTTAAAAAACACAGAATAGAAACTGCATCTTTTTTCTCTTACATGTAATAACTGAAGCTGCATAGGAAAAAAAAGTTACAAATAGCAACTCTGCACAGGTTTCCATACCTATGAAAAAGAGCATTGGCACTGTCAACAGCTTTTTATGCCTAAATGTACGCACTTTAAATGTAGCAATTTCATGCAAATTAAACATTCTCATTATATAATTGCTACCAAAATATTTACATTTATACAACTCCAGTGTTGCTGAGAATACAAAATAAAGTCTAGTAAAGACCTAAAGGGACATATGCTGGACAACTGCAGTCATTAGTACAGACGCTGAATATTTTTGGATACTCAGAGGCATTAGCTATACATTTCATAGATATCAGCAGATATGATCCTGTTTCAGCTAAGAAAGAATTTGGGTAATCGGATTTACATAGCCTACAGCATTTGCTAAGGACACTGGGATTTGCCTCTTTTTAAACAGTTGAGATGTTAATGTTCTTTTAAGAGTATTTTTTAAATACTGAGTAACATCTTTACGAAGAGCTGTGCTGATTTCCAATTATGTAAAAATTAATTTGTTTAATCAAGCTACAAGAAGGACAAGAAGTTGAACTGGAAAAATTCCATCACATTAAGTAAAGGATTATTACTCACAAGAAATATTTTCAATGTCAGACAGACTTGCAGCCAGAAACTAACTACACATCTTGCAGAGAGCTATGTTATTTTCTCTCCTATCTGACTAAGTTTTCAAAGACCTCCAAAAACAACATCAAAAGGAACTCTAAACAGTGTTGATTGGCTTCTTATTTTCATTTGCTTTAAGCTCAGTCAAAGAAATTTTCAAGAATAAGATCTCAAAAAAAACAGTTACCTTTTATAAATGTGCATTTTCTATTAAATGGTATGTGTACTGGCAAAGGGAAGGAAGTTCCTGAAAAGTTACTCAGCCTACTCTGGTCTCTGAAGAATGTTAGCTCATTTGGCCCAATCTCAGCGATAGGATAATGAACATTTCCCTTTCAAAAGACATTTGCAAACTTGTAGGAAAAAAGAAGAAGAAAAAAAGTATTATTCTTTTTATGTTAGCATA
This sequence comes from Chrysolophus pictus, assembly GCA_037305975.1. NCBI lineage: Eukaryota > Metazoa > Chordata > Aves > Galliformes > Phasianidae > Chrysolophus > Chrysolophus pictus. The sequence goes on from CM074582.1 coordinate 17,034,693, forward strand.
ATGCATGAAATCCTTTCCTTTTAGTATTCATGATCATTAACAAGTAAATTATGTTGAAAAAAAGGAACACAATTTTGGCATAATTTTGGGATAGCAGTACAGATGAGAATTGCTCCCCTAACCTCTTTCTGAACGGTGATATATGCAAAATAATCTAAAATGAGTTGCTTTCCAGTCCCTTTTCAGAATACTTGACATCCACTGCTCAAGTGTTTCAAACCTTCAGTTGCGGACTGTAATAGTGCACAGATGGAACAATATTTATTCTGTCAGTGGAAACTAATTAGGATGACACTAACTCTGAACATTAAACCAGAAGAAAAAAAAAATCACACTTTACACAGCGTGGCACATGATCTGTGAGTTTACAAATAAAAGCTATAAATTTTAATACATTGCTGTTATATAGGAGGTGTGACCATATTTGCTGTTGCTGCCGTACGCCATAGCCAGAGATGGGCTTGCAGAGCCATATCTGGATTTGGGTACAAATACTGGATCTCCACTGTTAATTCACTTCACATCAGAAACTGTGTGCCAACAACTTCCACTCCACAAGAATAGCAAGTCAGACTTGTAAATTATTTCATATTATGCTTCAGTCAGCCACACTGCCCCAGTCATCTCTCCAGCCTGTGGCCCTGGAGGCCCCATCTGCACCAACAGCACGAGCTGCACAGAGCCAAACAAGTCAGCTCTGCTTCTCCCCTTTATCTCCAGGTGCAGCCACAAGATCTGTTCTTTAGAATAAAAGATCCCACCTCACAAATATTCAGATCCAATATATATGTGCAGTCTCCACCACCAAGGACTGGCTCACAGCTGCTGAAGACTCAGACACATGCCTTCAAACATAAAAACCAGATTTTCAAAACCTCACTAGGGGCTTGAATCTCCATATTTTGGTGCCTGAATATCTTTAAAGGTCTTCTTGATATTTCTACAAAGTTAAGCCTTCTGATGTACATGAGCTTGAATAAACTGGTTCACAAATCACAGAATCACAGAATGGCCAGGGTTGGAAAGGACATCAAGGATCATGAAACTCCAACCCCCCTGCCACATGCAGGGCCACTAACCTCCTCATTTAATGCTAGACCAGGCTGCCCAGGGCCCCATCCAATCTGGCCTTGAACACCTCCAGGGACAGGGCATCCACAACCTCTCTGGGCAGCCTGTTCCAGCACCTCACCACTCTCTCTGTAAAGAATTTCCCCCTGATGTACAACCTAAATCTTCCCTCCCTCAACTTAAAACCATTTCCCCTCATCCTGCAGTTATCTACCCTTTCAAAGAGTTGATTCCTCTCCCCTCTGTAGACTCCCTTTAGGTACTGAAATGCTGCAATGAGGTCACCCCGCAGCCTTCTTTTCTCCAGGCTGAACAAGCCCAGCTCCCTCAGCCTGTCTTCATAGGGGAGGTGGTCCAGTCCCCCGATCATCTACGTGGCCCTCCTCTGGACCCTCTCCAACAGCTCCCTGTCTTTTTTGTACTGGGGGCTCCACGCTTGGACGCAGTACTCCAGATGGGGCCTCACAAGAGCAGAGTAGAGGGGAACAATCACTTCCCTGTCCCTGCTGGCCACCCCTCTTTTGATGGAGCCCAGGATACCATTTGCCTTCCGAGCCGCAAGGGCACACTGCTGGCTCATATTAAGTTTTTCCACCTATCAAGACCCCCAGGTCCTTCTCCACTGGGCTGCTCTCAAGGACCGCTCCTTCCAGTCTGTATGGATGCCTGGGATTCCTCCGGCCCAAGCACAAAACTCTGCACTTTGCTGTGTTGAACTTCATCAGGTTCACCCGGGCCCACCTTTCTAGCCTCTCGAAGTCCCTCTGAATGGCATCCCTTCCTTCAACCGTGTCGACCGCACCACTCAGCTTGGTGTCGTCAGCAAACTTGCTGAGGGTGCACTTGATTCTGTCATCGATGTCATTGATAAAGATGTTAAAGAGCACTGATCCCAAGACAGACCCCTGGGGGACGCCGCTCATTACCGGCCTCCACCTGGACATAGAGCCATTGATGACCACTCTGTCTGCGTCCTTTCAGCCAGTTTTTTATCCATCGAGTTGTCCACCCATCAAATCCACATCCCTCCAATTTGGAGATAAGGATGTGGTGGGGGACCATGTCAAAGGCCTTGCTCAAGTCCAGGTAAATGACATCGGTTGTCTTTCCCTTGTCTACCGATGCTGTCACTCCATCATAAAAGGCCATCAGATTGGTCAAGCATGATTAAGCAAATGCTTAATGCTTTGAAGACCAACCTACATAGCACAGACCAAGTTCACCAGATTAAAAAACAGCAGTAGAGCATGGTAGACTGCTCTCTGACTCAACTATTGGTCCAACTTTCTTCGAGCACTATGCCCTTCACACAAATGGGTATATGCCAGGAGAGAGTTCAATTTGATGTGCATACATTTTTATATAGATCCACCATCTTAAACCTTACTTTTAAATAACAAATCTGTGTAAAAGAAAAGAAGAGAAAAAACAATACTTTAAGCAATGTTGACTTTTGTAGTTTGCAATGACAAATTAATTAAGTACAAAAAAAAAAAAAATCAGGAAAAAATACATCAGCTGCTCACAGATAAGCAAGAGTTAACATATTAGATCATAAAAAAATCATACTTTTAATGATTGTTCCATTAATGTAAGATAAACTAAGCAGAAAAAGAACTACTTGAAAAAATTTTGAAGTTTCAAAGGCTTCCTTTCTGTGCAACAGTATGATCCTCCAAAGTTGTTTGAAAAACAAAACCAAAACACCTTTGGATGTGATACGTTCTGTATTGGCAGCATTCATTATTTCATGTCTCTTAGCAGCCTTGAACATGCTGGTGCAGAATTACACTTTGAATAATATTTGCTCCCTCTCAGAGGCAAATGCTTCCTGCTACTTACATGCTACTTACATGCTACTTCCCTATAGTGTTCCAGTAGCACTAGCAGTCTATATTTGACATATTCCTGACTTTCTTAGGAAGGGACATCTCACAGTGTCCCCTCCAGGCCATGAAGTGCAGTTAGGCCAGGAATTATATTGAGTTTAGTCTGATTATAAAATCTCAAGAAGTGATGATACTGAATATTATTTTCATAAAATTGACGTAACAGACAAACTTATTCAATGTTTCCAGCTATAGCCATTAGTCTAATGAAGGATATTATCTATAGCTAGAAGTCTGGCCTTTCTCATGTCCCTATATCAATTAGACATTTTTAAACTGAATTATTTTAATTTGAAAACATATTTTAAAGCATCCTTTATAACTAAGATACAAAATGTGTTCCATAAATCTCTGCTTATTTATTGGTATTTATGTCAAATTCCTAAACTGCAATCTCACATTTAAAAATACAATATATCTTTCCAAACTGACTTCAAATACAGGGCAGAACTTAATGAATAAATCTGCAAAAAAAAGATGAAGTGCATCTTACTTTAATTGATGATAATATCTTACGTGAATGCCAGATAGCATCTCTTCTGAAATCATACCTTGGCTTGACAATAAAGTTGGAAGTTACCCAAGTGTATTGTAGCCAACTGTCAGATTTAAAAACAGTCACAACATACTATTAGTGGCATTCAGCCAATCTCTTAAAGAACACGATGACCCCAACTTTATTTTGAAAACTCAGTTTGAAAGCAAATCTATTCCCTAAAGTAATTTTCAGCACTGTTTAAAAAGCTTGGAAAAATCAGATTAGAGTAAACCAGGTTATGTAGATGTTATGAGAATGTAACTTCTAAAAATAACTTTATAGATCAATTCAAGTAAACATCAAATACAGAGATCTCACCTTTTGCACAGCAGTGCACTTGTATACTCTAAAATTCCAATCTCAAATTATCAGATTGACATACTCCGTAGAATTAGCATAGTCTGTAGAAAGCCTGTGATATAAAACAACTCCCATGCATTGAAGATTTATGCCTTGAGAGTCTTATGTAAGCACATTACAAACAGTATCTGATAGAACTGTTGCACTGTATGCTGTATTTTGAAAAGACTCTGGATGTTTAAGGAAAAAAAAAAAAAAACACCAATATTCTCTCAACAAGAAGGCATACATATGTATTACCATAATTCATGATAGGGCACAAATTTCCCTCCAATTTTTAATGCAGCATTCCCATCACCACCATAAACTTTGATGAGAAATAAGAGAATCTTATAGTTGAATGAAAATACAGAAGTAACATAATGCTAAATAAAGGGAATGAATGAAGTGCAGTCATTGAAAGCTTGCTATAATCAGAGAAAATGCACCCAGGTAAATTCTTAATAGAAATTCCTATGAACTAACAGGAGTGACACATAATCAATGAAAGTCCTATTAAAGCATTATTAAGATGTAACCTTGTTTATTCTAAGTAATATAAAATGTAACCACTCACACATAAAAGCCAACCACGTACCATCCAAGCCATCGCTAGAATGATCAGTTATTCTTTAAGGGAAAATGCTTACAGATATTTCAGAGAGAGTACACTAGCGTACACGAGCACTTCAGTATAAATCATCTAGAAAACAACTTAGATGTTACTAATGTATGACACCATATATTGAACTTATTCTTCCCAAACAGCATTGACTAAACGCCTCTCTATATAAATTGATTCCCAAAGGATAACACTTGCTACTTTGTATATTCAAATTAAGTTACTGCTTAGCTAAAATATCACTTGTAAGGAAGAACTGGAGTTTGTCTGGAAGTGTGGAATTAAGATAACTTGCTTCAAGCACAGCAACTCCACGAACTTATTTGTCTGCTGATTCATGGCATCTTGCTTTTAACAGAAGCATTAGGAGCTATTTATACAGGAAAAGCACTGTGTTTAATCTCACTTTTACCACTCTACTGATGAAAACTACATCAATTTGAAGCACCATTTACAGTATTCACACTACAATTCAGTATATGAAATGATTTTGCTAACATGGAGATCAAGGATCACACAGCTGTACAACATGGATATGCTTGTAGTTTCAACTCGGTACACTATGCTTTAAGTGAAGCATATTTAACTATGGTCAACAGTTTTGGTTCCAGCTGTAGAGTCAAAATTACATCTAATGCCATCAAGCCTCTATGTGACAAACATTTCATGGCAAGTAGTTTCCCAGAACAAGTACAAATTAAGGAAATAACAAGCAAACATTTCTGTTGTGGTCAATGATTCTAGTCAAAATCATCACCACCTTTTCAGTGAAAAACACTGACTGTTATTCAGCTTGAAGTCAGGGGGAGTTTTCACTTTGAGCAAGGTCATTCTCATAAATAGGATAGAATGAAGCAAAGATAATAGATGTGTCGTAACAATACATAATGTAATAGAGAACAGTGAAAAAAATGCAAATTCTAATTATATTTAATAGATTTCTATCCAGTACATATTTCCATTTGAGGTATTCTTAAGTATATCAGAAGATATAAAACTAGTAAATAATGTAGCAAAGACTCATCAAATAAAGGAGCTTAAAAAAAAAAACAAACAATGCTATAAGTTAGACTGTTAGTTTAAAAATTTGCTTTCCACTTCTACAACGAGATGTCTTTTTGTAAATGTTTTTGGAAAATGATTGATAGCCCCAGTGGAATCATAGAATTTGAACACTACTGAAATATTTGATGGTTTTGGTTTGTTTTTTTTTTTTTTTTCTCTGCAATTTTCTTATTAAAACTACCTGTAAGCATTTGAATCTTTCCATTAGTTACATGTAAAAAATGTCCTTATATAAAAATTGTGCTCCTCAGTATTCCTTTCCTCCCCTACTCTATAATGCAGAACCGCTGCACAGAAAAATAGGTAAACCCCTTTATGACTACAAATGCACACACATTCTGCTTCTATTGACTTTCCCTTTCTTCCTTCAACCTAAGTCACCAGACATATTGACTTATAATTGCATTTTTATTTTGACATGTTTGTTTTACGATATTTGTCTCTTAAATCTCCTTTGGAACTCCACAGAGATGATATACGCATCAACGTCTGCTCAAAGTAACAAAAGTGCAATCCAGTGGAATTAAATGCAGTTGTGTTTTGATGCTAAAATAATCTTATAAGTACAGTTTCACCTAGAAAGAGTGGTGAGAAATTCTCAGAAGGCTCAAGCAAAATCTGTTTGGTTCAAAGTTGCATCATAAAATTCTGACATTTTTCTACTGAAAAGTATTGCCCTCTCCACTCAAAAGCTGTTCATTTAGAAAGGGCTGGTTTATACCCTAGGAGAAGAGAGAAGAGGGACAGAAGAGAGGAGATGGCCAAGGAGATGATGGCAGCACTTTTGTCAAGATGAAGACTATTAGATATAAAGAGGATAGACTTTGGTATGAACCATTTGTAGACAATAACTGTGGGCATGTTGAGCGAACAAAGGATTTTAATCAAGGATGCAGAAATTACATTCCTAATTATAATGAACCCTTGGTTCTCACACAGAATCTGGGACAGTGATCTGTTTCACTAAAGCAGAATGCTTTCCTTCCTCCTCTCCATTCCATGCAGTAGCTTCAAGTAATTGACTGCAAAGCATTCTAGAGCATGGGAATTTAACAGCTGAAGCATAGATCTTCATCCCTAAAGCCTACCATGGTTACTATCAATTACTCTTAAATAATTAAGAAGAAAACAAACATTTCTCTCTTCTTGTTGTGGGGAAAAAAAATATTCTCTGAGACACACAGATAGAAACCAGAAAATACTGTTTTTTTCTTGACAAATAGTTTATATCAACAAATAAAGTAGAACAGGCTCCAGTTTCCAGCCTTGAGGATAAGAGACGCTGTGCATGGCTGTCAGTGGGCTTCATTCCATTTTTGAGAGTATGCTCTGGCTTCATTTGGTTTATAGGATGTGTCCTGGGAGACTGCATAAGAACTTTGACATTAAGTAATATTAAGTAATGACAGTGAAATATCTATGCATATGTCCTATTTATTACATATTTATTTTTTTCATGTGGAAGACACATGGTAGTTTTCCAGAAGTCCTCACTGGAATCTGTTATGATTAAATACATACATACATACATATATATATATATATATATATATATATATATATATATATATATGAAAGAGAAAAGATCTATCAAAAAATAGAGAATAATTCCCTTTAAATACTTTTTTTTTTGAATAAAAATTGCATTTACTCACTATTTCCCTAAATTTTTATTGAGGTCTCTCTTCCTTCTCCACTAATGAGTGCACATTTATGCATATATCAGCTGTAAACTAAAAGAAAAAGAAAAAAAAAAAAAAAAGAGGAAGATTTTTGGCATAGGCACATATTTTCCACATCTGGATTTCATTCAAAGGAAGAGGGAAATCAGGAAAACAAGGATACAACAATGGCTTAAAGAACAGGGGGGAAATAAGATGGAGAAAGATGGGAAATAAGATCTAGAAGAAAATACTGATTTTGTTGCAAACAATCATCAGTAAAACATCATGGTTCATGAAGACTAATTAGAAAACTGGATCCAATCACTGAGAAATACTTTTAAGATTTAATAATATAAGGAATGAAACTGACAAAATGGAAAGGTCTGAAGTGCTGCAGGATGTAGAATGAGCAATTGCAGGAAAGCAAAATGCACTGAAACAGCAGTCAGGGCTGGAACACAGATTCCAAAATGCATGTGTTCTTTAGGAAAAACAAAAATAGACGGAAAAGGGTGTCTGATGACTTTATAGACTGTGAAGACATAAAAAGGGATATGCTGGATACAACAGTCTGGTGATGTCAAAATAATAGACATAGTGGAAAAAAAATGAAGTGTGTTGGAGCAGTCCTAGAAATTATGCAATAAAACTCCCAGATTATATCTGGACTTGGAGGGGGCTGAGGGAAAGAGCACCAATACTGAAGAAGGCAGAACAGGGGAATTGATCCAGACTACATTTTTTGTATTAGTTCAAGGCTTAAATCTATACATACATACATAAATATATGTAAAAGCAGAGTGCAATTTACAATGGGTTTACCAATTTAATAATTATCAAGCTAATTTCTTTAATAATGTGGCTGCTTTTTTAGCAAAGGAAATTACTGACTCATATAACTGCACATCTGTATATATAGATTGCCTTATGTATTAACAGCTGGAAAGACAAATGTGTAAAAAAACTGAAAATTTGTTAAGGAACTACTTAAAGATGTATAATGACGGAGAGTATTGAAAGGGCAGCTACTGAACTGGAGGAGGTTTGGTATTGAAATTCCTTAGAAACCAGTCTCAGAAATCCCTTCAATTCAGAGCTAAATAAGAAGTAGGAACATACAGTAGACATTTGCAGACTGCACAAAATTAAAATGCAACATCAGCACTGAGAAAAATTACAATATCATTCAGGAAAAATATCACGATCCATGTAAACGGGCAAAGAATGGAAAGTTGTAGTACAAATTAAAAATTAGCAGTGGAAAAAATTGCTGCAAGTTCAAACTTAACCACATGGAGAAGGGAACAGAAAAAAAACTGAAATGGATAAACTGAGCAAAAGATGGACTTTCACCAACTAATGCTACGTAAGGTTATGCAGCCGTAAAACATAAACAATATTTTTTTTCCTGAAAGCATTAATGTCATTGCACAGTGAAAACTTACTAGAACTGTAATTCTGTTTCTTTCAAGGAAGATTAATTTGAACTGGAAGAACAGAGAAGACCTATAGGGGTGACACTGGGCATGAAGAGTCTACATTCCCAGAGAATAAAAGAAGTTGTCTTGCTCTACCCTGCCCGGACTGAATAGAAATATGGTTCCTCTCTCAAATAAATAAATATATATATATATATTAAAAAAAAAAAAAAAAAAGAAAAAGAAAGAAAGAAAGAAAGAAAGAAAGAAAGAAAGAAAGAAAGAAAGAAAGAAAGAAAGAAAGAAAGAAAGAAAGAAAGAAAGAAAGAAAGAAAGAAAGAAAGAAAGAAAGAGAAAGAAAGAAAGAAAGAAAGAAAGATCATCAAAGCATATACGCATGAGATGAACTATTTAAGTCAAAAGACAACATCGGTACAAGAACAAATAAGAATAAAAAGCTATAAATAAGTTTATGCTGCAAATTAGAAGATTTGTAACTCCCAGGGCGGTAACATTATTGAACAGCCAACCAGAGTCCTGAAGGACAAAAATAATTAGCTCATGTTAAGACATAGCTTTATCATTTTATAACATGATACATGGTGACAGTAGGGGTCTGGACTTTGAGATTCCCTGGGCTCCTTTGTATTTTATATACTCATCTCAGAAGGGTTACAGAGCTCTTCTTAGGCTGAGGAAAACTGGTGGGACTATGCCAGTGATGAGAACATTAAGAGAAAGATGGAAAACATTAACCTGGCACAGAGCCACACTGAGGAATGAACTATTCCTTCGATACTGGGGCTGCTCCTCTCTGTGCATCTCAGAGAATAGACACAGTCCTTTTCTGCCTGCATATGTCTGCATGTGGATATATTCTGAGAAAATTTCTAATACAGAAAGGAGTAAATAGAAATAACAATATATTCTTGCTCAGTTCTTCAGCATAATTCACTGGTGTGTTCCCAGGTTAAGCTCCAAACAGTGTCACAGAGCTCAGCATTCTAGCTTGGCAAAACCGTTCAGCTGCAGATATGCATTACCTGCTCCATTTCTATCTAAATACCAACACAGTTTCTTTTCTTCTCCTCTTCCTTTATTTTAACTAATGACTTTTCCGTCTCAGGCTCTGATATTGACATCTACATTGGTATGTGATAAAATTCTTTTGGGCTACACCCAGACACCTCCAAAATACCCATTTTGTGCTGTTTTATCTATGTTTATTTTATTATTATTTTTTTTCCTTAAGATATCCTCAGATAGTGCTTAGGGATTGTGAAAAGTGGTTTTCCTTGTATGAACTTTAAGCATGTGGCAGTGATCAAATGGGTACAGCTGTCCTTTAAGGACATTGGCAATTATTGTCATCATACCTCCTGTTAGGCAGTTCAAATTGCTTAAAACTTTGATAATGATTACTTGACTGCATTTAAATGAAGGTCGTTTACCCTTCCATTCCCTACGTATATAGCTTTTTTTGTGCAACACGCCTCAAGGCCCTTTCCAAAGAAGACTAATCAGTACACAAAATTATATTGAAGCAAATAACCTTGTCACAAATTCCATTACACAGTAAAAGCTAAATAAAAAATAATAGCTTTCCTGTCTGTATTTAAAAATATATATCCACTTAGTGTCAAGCTTTTCAAGTAGAAGAGAATGCCACAGAAGAGCACAGATCGCTCTGCGCAGCAAGGAAACGAAAAGTAAACTATTGCTATGGCACGCTTAACCAATACTCGCCCTACCTTACCAGTACAACAGGCAATTGCTAAAATCAGTACATTCAAAATACTGCCTCATGCTAAACTCAAAATTTTTCAACGGGAATTTCAAAGGAACAACTGAAGCTGTGTCTAGGAAGGCCAACCAGACAGTGGAACAGAAATCACCTTGTCTAGCGATAATAACTGTTTTAAGGTTTGATTGGGGCAAGACTAGCATCAATCTGACATTTACTTAAAGGAGAGCTGTAACCGTTTTGCTCAGCCTGCCAGTTCAAAAGGAAAGAAAGATTTCTTCCCATAAATAGAGGTAATTTCTTATCTATGTACACATACAACATCCTACTAGCTCAGACAAGTGAATGCACTTCTCCTGCTTGCAAGTCTAGACAGGAGAAAAGATGACTGATAATGTCACTCCCATTCCATAGTGGGCTTGTTGGCTACTTACTGGTAATTCCGATGTTTACTGTAAATACAGCAGTCTCCACAAAATCCTGCAGACTCTTTGCATCACTACAAATTGATGCAACTAAAAATATCAAGTAAAAACAATCTGGAAATTACTTTTTCTTCAGTAGTGGTGGATCCTAACCAAAGAAGAAATTTGATCCCACATTTGTGGCAAAATCAGCCCTTCCCATGTCAGAAGTCTGGGACTACAACTGCAAGAAACTTGTGCACAAGAAGCTAAAATGACAAAAACTTATTTTGCTAAAAGATGTAGCATTAAATTTATAGCACTAGTTGTGCTGCAGAATATCATGTTGAACACAGAAATCCAGTAATCGCTGTTGCAGATATGTTCTGTGATAGTTCCTCAGAAGAAAAAAGCAGAAACCAAACAAAAACAGCTGTAGCCCTTCAGAAGAGAGAAAACATCTCGATGACAAGAGAGGACAACAGCCACCTAATCTTCCATGTAATTTACCCTTTTTTTTGGCTACCAAGAGCATGATAGGGAAGGAGAGGAGAAAAAAGATTAAATGCAAGGGAGAGCTGTAAAGATGCACAGAAACAACTACTTGTATTATTGCTGATTTTAGCTTGTGAAAAATGAAGAAAATAAGGAAGCATGATATAAATGATGAAAGAGAAAGAAAACATTTGGGAAACTGTTTTTAAAATTAAAGAAAACAGTTCATATAAATAAAACTCTCGCTGCACAATAATCTACAAGATGCCTCTGCTTAAAGTGATGAAACAGTCTTTGTTCACAGAGTTCTGGCTGCCAACATTTATACAGAGTTTGGCATACTATACGGTGATCTTTTCACACACAAAAACAAACACAATTTTCTTTTGGAAGCTACAAACCTCTTCTGCAATTGCAACTGAGATGATTTATTGGGCAATTGACACTTCTTGAATTAATTCTTCTTCAAGTATAACTTAGGAAATTCCATCTCCTATCGGTTATGTCAGATTTGACTGCCTCAGGTGAAATTTCTCCTTTCTTAATTATTTTATTATCTCATTAATTCTCCCAGTCCATTAGTTACACTCCCATGTTCCCCTCAGAAGAAATCTCTTCTTTCTCAAGGTCTATACCTTTCAAGAACCTCAAATAAACAATGTCCTCCCTTGGCAATATCTTCACTATACTAAATATGTTTCACTACTGTCATTTCCCTTCAGAAGCTAACCAGTGCTCATTTTTTACTCTCCAGTTTTTTTTCCAACTTTCCTGTACTCACAATTCCAGAGGGGAACTATGGAAGTGATCCTCTTAAAGTTGGAAGTATGTGTCTGCTCTTCTCTATTCTGTGCTATGACTGTAAAGCACATATGTCTCCCTCCAGAAAAGTACTTTTGAAAACTGCACGTTGCAAACCACATTTTAGCTGTTGCTCGCTATACTTTGTGTAAAGTGTTAATAAAAGGTGATGTGCGCTGAGCTGCAAATCCATTGATGAAAAAAGCAGCGTGCCACACTGAAGGGAAGAGCTTAGTACGGATACTCTTTCTCAACTGTTGATCCCTGGGATAGGCTGCCCAGTGCAAGGCTGGGGAACCTTCATTCCTGGAGTTTGTCACACCTCAGCTGGACAAGGCTCTGACTGATCTGATCTCACCCTGAACAAGCTCTGCTTTTAGCAGAAGGTAGAGACCTCCAGGGGTCCCTTCAAACCCAACCTACTCTCTATGAATCACAAGCTTTTGATTATCACAACGTAGAATCTCACATCAGCTGTATGCAGAACTATCCATGAGATCTTCTGCTGTGCTACCATTTCACTTACAGTCTGAAACTAAGTATAAGAAATACAAAGACTGGACCTCTTCTCCTGGTAATACTGAGAGGGATTTATATTTATATAAATCTTTAGTGGATTCAGGTTTTCTTACACTGTAGGCATTTTACAGATTGTGAGAACAGAGAAGATGGCTGGATCACACTGGAACAAGGAGACTAACTCAACAGAATATCTAAGACAATCATCAGTACAATGGCTGTATCACCTGCGGTATGGTAAAACTTGGAATTATCCCTTTGGCAAAAGGATAATGATTGGTTAGCAAAGACAGGAGTAAGACCACCATTTTCACCAAATGATTCCAGCTCTTTCTGGAAAAAAAGACTCAGTAGTTTCTGAGAAGGGATTAGGTTTATATATAGAGCTCCCTCCCAAAACTGAAGGCATAAATGGAGCCTGCCTTGTCTCAGATAGTCAATATGTGACATAGAAATACTGCTGTCACTCCATTTGGGATTAGAACTGACTTTTTCTAACTTTTCTCAAGAATACCCTTATTTCTGCAGCCTGAATTAGAGGATCATATATTTCATCTTATCCAAGGCCTTCCTGTCCATGTGTTACTCATTTATGGCAAATCATCAAACCACTGTAATACTGTTTCCTCTACAAGAGGACCGAATTCAGTGCTTCTGAGGACAGACTCTGCTCATAGCAGTATAGAGATTATTTTAGACGCAACCAGAAATGGCAGAGTCCCTTCGGGGTTGGATTTGCTAGCCTGGTGTCTAACACAGAATAAACACAGTAAGAGCTCTGAGTCAAGATGTGTGGTATGCTCCAGTGAAGAGCAAAAGAAAAAGAAACTAAAAATGGCAACACAATAAAAATAAATGATAATATTTTTTAAAAAAAGCTCAAGTAGCAAATCAATTTAAGCATAATACCTCAAAGAACAAAAAGGTGCTCAAGGATACTAAGTACCTAACTGAGAGTTCATTTTTCAATATATTGACCATCACAGCACTGAACTAGCAAAATTATATGAGATCTGCTCCAAAAGTAATGCCTCTTATTTTATTATGTTGGGCCACAACATCAGAGGTGGATATTGGTGAGATGGCAGTAGAAGTTGAACCTTTCCATCAATATTCCGTTACATTTTGTTACTGTGGAACAGACGGAAATAACGTGGAATTATGGAAAAAAATGGCATCCACTGACATTCATCAACGCTTACTGAATGCTTATGATAGAGACAAAAATGTCAAGGTGGGCACAGTGAGTGACACATTTCAGCACTGGCATCACCTCCACTGGTGCAGATTTTTATGAACCTGGCATGTAGGCTCTTGCTCATCACTGGCAAAAATGCATAGCTAATGGTAGTGACTACACTGAAAAACAGTGGTTTACAGCTGAGAATTTGAACTATCAAGTAGTGTTATTGTGCTCTTTGTATCTGTTATTGTTTCCATGGAAATAAATAAGAGGCATCACTTTTGGAGTGACCTACCAAATCACTGAAAAATCTTGTGTGCTTTCCAGCAACAGTATGCCTACCCTGAAGTCAGATTGGAATTTCTTGAATTGGTAGTTAGCAAGCAAGACAGCAGCTTGCCAAACTGGATCCTCCAAAATTTGCTTGCTTAAAGAAGATGTAGGTTGATAAACTCTTCCACAATTACATTTCTTTTGGAACTAATTAAAGAATAACACATTTGATTTATAAACACTGTAGAGATATAACTAATTTTTCTGAACTTTTGTCCAGGCTGTCATAATAATAAAACACTGAAAAGTATTTTCCACACAAGCTGAAAATATATCCCAAAAAAGAGCAGATAATAGACTTACAAAAGGAGGCCAATATTTGGATTTCTTCCACCACTGCTTAAAATTGTTGATATGTCTAGACAAATAATTCAATTTTAAAATAAAAATCACATAGAAAGGAAACACTGTATGTCATTCAATTCTTAAGTCTTATCCACTCAGGAAAAAAAGTTAATGTAAAGTTTTAAGGTGGAGGACGCAGTGATTATTTTGATCATCTGACAATCACAGGTTTTGATTATTTGATAATCACAAAAGCATGTAGGCTTATTTTTGAACTTGTTAAAAATGTACATAGGTTGCTCCAAAAGTAATGCCTCCTATTTCCATGGAAACTACAACATATAAAAAGAGCCTAGCAACACTATTTAATAGAACAAAACACAATTTTTCAACAGTACTACTGAGGAAATGCAAGCAATCTTCAGTAAAAGACAAACATGGCATCTTCTTGAAAGAAAAATCAACCATGCAACTCGAAAGCATAGATGTTTAAGACTACCATTACTTGTGATCTCACTTATTTGAAAGCTTTTACATCCAGTAGCAAGGTAACCTTCTTAGACCGCCTGGAGAATTGGCTTAAGATATCTCAGTGGGATATCAGACATAAACTGGCTGAACTGTTAACCTGAAAGAAACCATCCAGTATTGCCCTAGAATTAATTAGTTCCACTTTAACATGGAAAAGGATTTCAGTGGGAAAAGTGCCAGAATGAGAGCCATCAAAGCAGACCTCTGGTAATCACCAGAGAGCAGGAGTATTAATCTATCTGATTAATCTGTTGAGCTGTAATAGTTCCTCAAGGGCAGTGTGATGAGCTGGTAGGTGAACCTGGTGTCATTCTTCTATCTCCTGCTCTGGAAGGATATTGGTCTGTGCAAGAAGGCTTGTTGGCAACATCAATATTTCCTATTTGCCTTGATAGAAACTGGCTGAAAGTAGATGGATACGTCTTTGTTGAAATTTTTGCAATGTTTTTTTGCCAGAACCATACTGTCCTTGCTTACACCAAGTAGGACTGAAGCACTTCAGAAGCCCTTGAGAAGAATAGTGAGCAATGATGCTATCACAGAAGCTATCACGGAAGCCAATCCTGATACAAGAAGAAAATATGTTCTGGTAATAAGATCCCCTTTGCTGGGGAAGCAGAGCAGGGTTTTGACAATCAAAAGAGAAAAGCAACACAGTAAATAAGTTAATAACTGACTATACAGTATTGTCAGCCTTTTGCTACATTAAAACACTACTGTGCTCCACAGCAGTAAGCCTCAACATTTTTGGCTTCTGTTGAGTACCTAAAAGCTGGGAGTCACAAGGTCTAGAGACAGAATGTGGTTTCACTGTATTTCAGAGAGGATTTCTCCTTTTGTCCCCCTGCAACCTTTTAAAAGAAGATAACTGTTTACCTCAGCTTCTGGTCCCTAAGAGAAAACTTACTAAAGCTATCCAAAACTGAGGTGCTGGAGAAAACATGATGGCAGAGACAGTGTTATATGCCAAGCACCAACAAAGAAATTCGTTGTTGATTGAACAGAAACATTTATAGTATCAGTAAACTTCTACAAGCATTTGGACTGACACCAGTGAGAAAAGCTAAGACAAATGCCAGTTATTGCCAAGAACAAGCTGCAATTAAGAGTTTTCCAGACATAAAATATGAGACAAAAGGAACGGACAGCAAATCATTATCAAACAAAGTCAAATCATGAAACTGGAACAAAAAACTTAACATATATTATTTCAAGAACAGACAAAATGATGCCAGTGATTTAAAGTCCAGAAAAGATGCTAATGCTGAATCATCAGGAGCCATAACTTCATCTGTCCAGACTCCTAATAGAGGAAATGCTCGCATTTCTGTCACGTTTTTAAAAGGATTGCATTTTCTACTGAACTCAACAAAAAATCTTTTCCAAGTCTGTTAGCCTCCACTTGGCAGTTGCATACATGTAGAATAGTTTTAAAAGGGAACCACGTTACTATAGGAAGTGAAGATTGAGCATCTTTTCTTTTACTCATCAACTTGCTATTTTTTGTCCATATTTTATCTCCATTCATGCATTAAGCATTTTTTCTCTCCTCTCTTGGCCATCTCAGCTCTAGAATCATACCAGGACTCAATCATTTTTCAGTCCCTGACCCAGAGTATTGACTCAACACAGCAAGAGATGCGTCAGTGCTGGGGAAGACACCATTCAGTTATGAACAGTAACTAAAACCATAAAACCATATTATTACTTAGCATCCATTCACTTAAACATATCATCCAATGATATGTTTAAATATCTTTAAGTTCTTTAATCAGCGCTCTGCAGTAGCTATGTAACATCGGTAAGACTAGAAGAAAAAAGTCCAAATGTCTTTTGGAGCATGATCAGATCAAACTTTCCAATTTGTTCCCCTCTCCAAAATAACAGTAGGTAGCCTTTTAATAGCCTTCTTTGAAAGACAAATTTAGTTAATATACATTAGTTTAGGTTACATAGATTATTTAGTTAATATGGGCTACTTTAACTTATACTTTTCAAATAGATACATGCCATCCATTTAATCTTTCGTAACAGACTTGTTCCCTTTCAAACCCTATACAGATACCATATTCCTATGAAAAATCCCATTAGTCCCACCTTTCATTATCAAAGGCAATTTAAAACTCAGTCATTCTACCATAGCCGAGGGCATACCAAAGACCAAAAATTACTTCAGAAAAATTATTTCTCAGAAATGGTCCAGAAGGAAATTACAAGCCTTCTCTCTCCACTACTCTTTTTCTTTCAATATTCAACTGTCACAATACTTAATGTATCTTCCTATTTATTTAGCCTCCTACACATAACAATAAACATTATTTTCTTCATTTTACAAATCTATGTGACACAACAAATCGTTTAGATAAATACAAGATGAATTCTAATGAAGTCAATCCCCTATCTTGGAAATTATAATATTACAGGTAAATAAATTAGTTCTATGTTCTCTAATATGGCTACCCCCTGCCCAGTTAACCCAATACAGATATGATGAAGTGTAACAGTAACAAATATTTCCAACACAGAGGAGGAAAAAGAACTGCCAATAGAGGAAAAACAATTAACAATACTTTGATTACAAGTGACTTTAGTTGTAGGAGTCCAATAAAAGACAGTGAAGCAGGCAATCCAAATATGTTGATGCATCTCAAAGCTTTTCTCTTGAAAAATCTAGTAAAAGAATGCATTGAGAATTACTTTTGTCTCTTCTGTTCAGTCTATTTTTGTATCGCTATGATAAAAGGATGTACCTTCTGGAATACATCCCAAGTCCAAGAGCCTGTACTGATCAATTTGTGGGTTTTAATTATGAATTACTCTACCAATGAACCAACAACTTTCAAAGACTTGCCTTTTTGTGGAGGTTCAGCACAAGACACTGAAGAGGACAGAAAGTGCTACCTTAAGCAGGTATTATTCCAACTGCAATAGACAATGGAAAAAAAAAAAACATTTTGGCAACATTTGTTTGCCATACAGAGTAAAAATAATATTATAAAGATAAGTCTTGAGATACAAGCCAGACATTTCAGATGAAATAGATCATGTCTGTTGTTAACTTTAAATGGAGAAGATCGAGGGCTCCTTCTTCCTCCCTTCTAAAATTCTATTAAGCATACCAAATTCAAATCAAGAAAATCTCATATGTATTAGAATTGGAACAGTAGCTTCTAAGTGAGTGAGAGAAATAAACTCTAATAAGTGAGGTAAAAATAAGTCTCCTTACCCTAAGACTAATTTTTAGTCTCTCTTCTTCAATTCCACCCTTTTTAAGATGAAACTTGTAACAAGAATCCACAGTTATGTGGATACAAGTTACTCCTACCTGTTAAAACCTATCTTCCTGCAAAAGAGAATTGAAGTTAAGTGTGCAAATGGTTTGAGCTGAATGTTAGCTTTATGGAAGATGGTCAAGAAGTTAAATTCAAATGATTCTCTCGTTTTTATCAGAACATAAACTGAGAAATGTGGTAGAGACTCAAACACAATAATTTTTAACCTCTGATATGCCTAAACAATGTTTTATCTAACTGAGAAGCAGAGGGGTAAATCTTCTTCAGTATTCAAACTCTTTGGCTAATGGCAATTCATAAACATATCATATTCAGATAAAGGTTACCCATTCAAATAACAAGTTCTTTGGGATCTTTAGCTTGGATTAAAGTACAGAATAACAGCATTCAGCTAGCATATACAAAAAATAATGTGAAAGTGTTGTTGGGAGTTGAGGCTAACAGCAGGAAAGATTTGGGACTTGGGTACTATTATGCCAAATCCCATATGTGAATCACTTCATTCTTTTCTCTGACCTATTGATTAATCTAATTCAACTACAACAGCAGCAGAAAGTTGTGAGATACTTTCTTTATCTGTGCACCAAATTGTTCCCAGTCCTACTGTCAAACAAAGTAAGAGTATTTCCTTTGCCATGAAGAAATCCTTCCCCACCAATTGCTAGCAGTGTTGACAGAAGGGTGAAGGGCTACATATCACTAACATCTTGTTACACAACATACCAGAAATCTCATTCAGATCAAGGAATAGAGAGATGCAGATCAGGGAGGGGGGAAATAAGAGAAAGGAAAAAGAAAGAAGAACTGAAAAACACGAATAAAGCACTTTCTTGCCAGCAGAGCATTAAACATGTCCAGAGTATATCAGTGTCCCATCAGGTATATATGATAATGAAGAGAAAGGAAATGTGAAGAAACCTATGTGAAGGATTTTGTGTATGTTGTTACAAGGGCTTGAAGTACAATGATGCAGGGAATTGGGAAAATGATGGGGTAAATTTTATTCTCTTGGTTACTGCTCAAAATGTTTTCCAACCTATACCACTCTTTATAACAAATCTGTAAATTTTCAGATTTATCCAGAAAGCATTACACAAATGCAAATCATAGTATTGGTTAATGCAGATTCTTTAACTAGCAGCCATAATAAATAATTAACATAACATGTACTGCTGATTGACAGTGAAGGGAAAAAACCCTATTGCACTGAACTGACAGAACTACAGCTACCACTGAAGAAGGCAACCTTATGCTCTACTTTAGGACACATAACCCCATCAACCAAAGACCAAATCCAATCTGGCTAGAAAAGAATAGAATTATAGCTCAACTGTACTGGAGAATCTGTGATAATGTACTGTAATCATACAAAAAAATGTTTAAATAAATGCTAACAAGTATTAGCTTCACTGAAGATTCATAATATATCAAGGTGTTGGCCTCACTTATTTATGTGCTACAGTATTGTAAAAGCTCTGGTCTTTTGTAACATACTAGGAGCTCACACCATAGGCATTTTCCCCAAAGGTTTTTACATACAGATTGCAGATGTTCCACTGTCCCCAAAATTACTGCTCGATTGCCAAAATCCTGTTGACCATTTACCACTCCAGAAACCCTTTCAGTTTCAAACTGCTTTGCATTTTCTGAACACTTGCTAATTACAGGATGGGGAGGAGGGTGACAGAGAGAACATACACACACGAAATTGCTCTGCTTTTCTAATTTCAGGGCAGTCAATAATTAGGAATTAAATTATATAATTTTGTAGACTGTTTCATAATAAAAGAAATGTTATAAGATTTGGAGGGGAGGAAACTATTCTTCAAATTCAACAAGATAACAGTTGTTTGTTTGGACACTGAGATTATCCCTTCAAATTAAAAATTAAAATAGAATTTTTCTTTTAAAAAAAGCATACACAAAAGAGCAGAGAACTGGCAAACAAAATTGTCATATTATTGTTGGCATCAAAACAGAAAACCTGTAATGTATTTCAATCGAAATCAGATGACCCACCAGCCTGGGGGAAAGAATATTAATAGCAGCCTAGGCACAGCAGAGAACAGCCTAAAGCCAGTGGCAGGCTCTCCACAGCTCTTCTCAAGCAGCCACCCCAGCATCAGGGCAGAGGGGTGGGGAGCCTGACAGCATGGGCTTGGAGGGGCTGCTCTGGGCCCCAGCAGCTCCCAACAGCCCAGTACCACCTGCAGGAACGGGTTCAAATACGCCTCTCAGCACCAGCTTACCCTGCTTTTGAAGAGCGTTTAGGCTACTTCTGCAAAAGACTGTGCTACGTAGTGAGGATTGGAGAAGACAGTGGAGATACATAGGTTGCTCTGAAAGTAATGCCTCCTATTTATTTCCATATGACCACAGCTACAACAAGCACAATAACACTATTTGATAGAGCAAATTTAAGCTATGAAACACTAGTTTTCAACATACCATCATTAGCTATGCATTTTTGCCAGCAGTGAACAAGAGCTTGCATGCCGTGCTCACAAAAAAGTGCACCAGAGAATATGACTCACTGTTTCACAGCTGCTGTGATGGTGCTGTTGCTAGGAAAACATTACCCTTTCATCTTTCATCAGCCTGAACAGATGGAAGTCAGAAGAAGTCAAATCCTGACAATACAGCAGGTGTGGCAAGACAGACCAGTGAAGATTGGCAATGTTTTCCATGGTCTTCAAAAAGGTATGGTACCTGCTGTTATGATGTCGCAAGAGAAAGGCTGTCTTCTTCTCTGGCCTGACCCTGGAAGTTCGAGCCTTCATCTCAGTCAGTGTTGTGATGTAACAGTCAGAGTTGATGGTTTGTCCAGGTTTCAGTAAATCTGGAATGATCAACCCTTTCCTATGCCAAAAGACAGTGCACATCATTTTACCCGCTGATGGTGACGTCTTGGTCTTTTTCTCTAATGGAGAATTCATGTGTTGCCACTCCATGGTCTGTTGTTTTGATTCTGGCTCGTAGTGGTGACACCACATCTTGTCACTGGTAATGATGTGATCTCATATTGGTTCAAAAGGTCCCAACAAACTTGCACAGTGTTCTTTCTGTTTCTGTGTGAGTGGCACGGCACCCACCTAATGCAAACTTTGCAATATTCCAACATTGCCACCATAGATTCAAATGCATTGAAGCCAATATTCATCTCTGTACACAGTTCCCTGATCATAATCAGCCAGTTTGGATGGATTCGCTGATTAAGGCACACTTCATTCTGTGGTGTGACAGCCATGTTCAGTCATCAGGAATGTAACTTTTCCTTCACATCACTGGTCACCACTACTGAAGCACACCACCCACTGCCTCACTGGGCTCACATTTACTGTTTGGTCTCCATAAACATTCAGCAAGCTTTGATGAATGTCACTGTCACTGGATTTTGTTTTTTACGCATGGGGGAATTCATTGAAACACTTTTGCTTCATATGCAATTTCAGGTCAGATGCCATTTTGCCAGACTATCCCTCTGCTGCCATCTGTCACACAGCAACAACATGTAATGGCATACTGGTAAGAAGATTCAACCTCTACTGCAATACCACCAACTCTGATATTGTGGGCCAAAAAGATAACATAGGAGGCATTACTTCTGGAGCAACTCTCATAGCACCGAAAAAAGTAAATCTGCTGTGAGCAAGACTTTATCCCCTATTTTGTATTGATAACTTTCCCTTAATGAGAGGCAGGAAAGAAGAAAAACAAACAAAGCAAGATAGAGAAATGGCTTTCATCAACAAAAAAGCATACATCAGCCAACAAGCTGAATAATCACAAAATGGGGAAAAATCCTGATCCAAGCATTAATGATTCAATTAGTATTCATTGAAATAATATTGATTTTAATTAATCTATCTCACATCACTGTACATATCCTATGTGCTTTCTATTACAGTTTAAAAATCATTACTGTGTTAGCCTGCTAAGTACTCATACCGTTAAAAATAAGAAAAAGGACACACAAACTTGCCAAATAAATATTTTAAAGCCTTAAATAGCCAATAAAGAAAAATGAAATGTAATTGCTCGTCACTGGACATTATTAATATAGAACACATGCATACGTTGCCATCTGTATTATAAACATTATTTAATTCATTGGAACTTCAGTATATTAAAATACTGGTAAAAACTGCACCAGCCAAAGTGTACACTTACCAGCTTGTATTTGCACTGTACAGAATCTGGCACTGTTTTGTGACTGACTAAAACAGAACACTTTTCATTTATTCTACTGCTCTGCCCTGAACTCATCTAAAATACACAAGAACAAAAAACGTACATGTTCCTGTCTGAAGCAGGCCCAGCAGATCAATAGAGAATACCTATGTCCATCACAGAGCTTTGCTGGAGATGATGCGGAACAAAGTGCATTTCTAAAGGAAGCTCCAAGAGCCACCATAATTCCTAAAACTCTGTGCACCACAGCCCACCACAAACAGAACACAAGAACCACGCTTCTCTGGTTTTGGCTACACTTTCTCCTTCTCACGTTAGGTAATGTTGACACACTGCCCTCAGCTCTTCTGCAGAGTATTTTACCAGTGGGTCCCTACTGAGATGGATAAAAAGTAAAGAAGAGAAATGTACAGGCAAATGCTATTTGATAGGGAGCAAATGTTAGCATCAGCAAGGCCAGTCTGAGCTGCCTGGTACACTACAAGTGATTTCATAAAGGGATAAAAATAAATACACTCCTCTTTGCATTCTCATGGCTTTACCCTTTAAATCACAGTGATATAGTGAATCTGCTATTATTCTTGTTGGGTTTTTGTTTTTGAATGTTTTTGTATTATTATTTTGTTTTAAATGATATATTGAAGGAAATTTTGACTGAACACAGTCTGTTCCTCTGTCTAGCTGAGTAACTACAGATCAGAGACATGACAGTCCAAGCAGTTGGTTTTAAACATGGGCTTTTGCTCCCTATAGGTCTTTAATTAAGCTCAGTCAATTTTTATTAGTTTCCACAGGTTCAGATTTCAGTACAAGGCAAACAAAATACTTTAAATCTTTCCACTGTCAGTCATCTGTCTTTGCCCAAGAGACCCTTTCATATCACAGCTTTTACTTCATCCTCCAACAATGCTCATACCTGTTCTCTTAATTGATACTTGTTTACACTAACAATTTCTGCTATGTGTGAAATACTTTCATGTGTAAAATAAACTGTAAGTAGCATTTCACCATTCTCTACCCCAAACTCATTATCTAAATGCTATAGGTTATTCCATGTTTCTAGACACACAAAATACACAAGTGCTGATTGTCTTATTTAGAAACAGTTGTGGTCACCCTAGGTGTGCTGGCAGTTCAGGAAGGGGCACAGCCTGCCTTAGCACATCATTGTAGGAAAATAAGACAGAAGAGCCTGCATTCCAGACATCTTTCAAAAAAAAACAAAACAAAACAAAAAAAAACACAAAAACACCGTAATTGGTTCACCAACAGTATTCAACCAAGCGCAATATAAATATCATGCACAAGTTTATTTTATATACAAATATCTATCTAAATATGTACCTACATAGATACCCACATCTTTCCCCACGTCACATGCAGTATTGAAATACATCATCATTACCAGCAGCACACCGCTTTGCAGCAGCCTGCACTATGTAAATACAATAAGCACTATCACTTAAATCACAAAAGTATTTAAACACCATCTCCGTAAACAACCACAGTGCACTTCAGCTTCCACAGAAGTATGTATTTGTTAAAGCTTCTTTTTTTTTTTTTCTACCTGAAAAAAGAAAAACACTAATAGCACCATGGGAGTTTCAAGAAAGGCAGGCAAATTATGATCACATTTACCATCTAATTTGCTCTCTGAGGCTTGTTCAAACAGTGCAAACATTGTGCTCCTCTTCTTCATTTGTTCTGACAAGCAGGATGACAACTAATCACCATCAAGAGCTTTCCCGCTCTCCAGGCCCCTGTTTTCTGTTTATCCAATTTGATGCTTTCCAACCAAGGAAACTGTTAGCCTTCCCTGCCACCCCAGCTGAGAAGGCCAGCTCTCCAAGGCCGGATTTCAAGTAAAAGTCTTGAAGGGTGTGAATCCTCAGTGATAAACAGGAATAAAACGAGTCTTTCTGCTGCGCCATGTGCGACAGCAGTGGCAGTGGGTTCTGTACAGGGTGACAAAAACACTCCGGGGAGGCAAAGAAAGTTGGAGACTGACACAGAAAAAGTAGGCTGAGGAAAGGAGAGGCAACTTCAACAATCTTCTTTCGTTTCCCATGAGACCTCTGAGTTATCCCGAGCATTCCCATTCAAGTTAAGAAATCCAAAAGCGTATGATGGAAGAAAGACAAAAGAAAGAATGAAAATGAAAAAAGCTTGGAGAATACCAGAAAGTTACTTCAAGGGTGTCTGTTCTTTGACAGATCTTCTTTCCAAAACTATTGTACTGATTGGCCTTAATAAGACTCAGCAACACAATCAAATTACCTTGGTTTAACAAATTAAGCCAGTGTCATTGTCCACATGTCCCCTCTTCACTCAGAGTGTAAGCAAGCCAAAACAAACTGAAAGGAGAAAGGACTAAGCCACATTACCTCACATGCCTGTTGGGCCAAAACAGTACACAGATAGTAATCATTCCTTAGCAGATGCATAAGCCATAAAGATTTGCAGATGGGCCAAACAGCATGGTTACAAATCCAAAAGGATAAACAAGGATGGAAATGTGATATTTAATAGCATATAAAAAACTTGTATATGTATGCAAATAAGAACTAAAGTCAACATTCTTGAAGGGAGGTCATATCAAAATTGGGCAATGTGATAAGCAACATATACAGCATAGAAAATCCCCAAAGTTTTCATTGCTTTAGCTGTCAAATACAGTATTATTTCTGATAACGTGCAGAAAACAACATCAACGGGCAGCTGGCTAACTTTAGATTCATCAATTTAAAGAGTTCCTGAGCTTTTTTCTTTTTCTTTATAAGCATTTGAAAAATGCATTTAGGCTTTAGTTGGCTGAATGTATACTCTCCTTCACAACTACCTGTATCTGCTGGCAGGCCCACAGCCCCAGCCAACATCATCAGTGTCGCTAGCCAGTGCCATGCAGCATATTCAGCTATACGAAGCACTGACAGCAGGAAGCCACCTGGCTCAAAGTCTGTGCTACTTTTTGAAACTATATTAGATTTTTCAATGCTTACTCAGGAACACATATAGAATTCAAGTATAATACGCAAATAGCTTTAGAGCCTACTCATTGGAAAAGGGATGAAACAGGTGATGCATAACCTATGCTACTTGTGAAAATACTATTTAAAACAGAGTAGAATTTTGCATACTAATGATTACAAAGGCTTCAATGAAAGCAGGCCTAAAATGCTTTGGAAATACTTTGATATTTTCTTGCAAGGGCCAAAGGAAAAAAAAATGCCATTCCACTTGGTCCTGCTGCTTCCAAGAGTACTTGCAATTTCCTTTTCTTGAAAGAGATTTAGAGGACAGGAATACCAAGGCTGTCCCTGCTGTATGCTACATGAGGGCCTTTGGTTTGCTCTCTATTACAACAATAAATATCTCCAAAATATATGGAATTGAAGGTTCCTCCACACCACTCTGCCATCCATGCATCACACCAGTCTATGGACCAAAGAGGTGGATTTCACTGATTTAATGACAGACCCAGTAGCTTAACATATATTTGGATTATACCAGTCTACTCTCATGTCAGTATATAATCTTCACAAGAATCTGAGCCTGAACGACTATCTTGAAATGCTTCATATGTTATTTCTATAGGCTATGATACTTAAATGATCCATATCAAATTCACAGATGATTTTTCTGTTAGCTATTGCTGCAGTTTTCTAGTGCTTGACTCATCAGAGCTTTTACATTTGTAAAGATCTATTAAACCACTACCCCAAAGTAGCAGGATGCTGCAGAGCTGTGAACGATAAGCTAATGGATTCTTCTCATCTTGCCTGCCTCACAGCATTAACTTGGTGGGTCTTAAACATTGAGCTTTCAGATCAGAGAGGGATGTTTGCAGAAAGAAGCCAGAGCCCAGAAGTAACTTTCTTTAACAGTTCATATCCTGTGTAACTCAACATCAACAAAATCAAGAGGGAAGTAAATCAGTGTGTGGTTTTGGCAGCTTTCCCTTTTCAGCCAAATAGAACATCAGACTCTAAATTTTACAATGAGCTAAAAGAAATTAGCAGCATTATCTTGGTCAAATGTTAAAGTAAATAGTAGTTGAAGTGTTAATCATAATTGCAGTTTTTCAAGTTATTCACATTGCGTTCCCCATGCTTACCACAGTGAATGAATTTTGATGAGCAGCATTAAGCCTGCTTTGTCTGTGCCAGAGGGGAGAGCTGGGTCTCAGCTGCTAAAGCAGCAGGCAGCCCAAACAGCTGGACTTTCCTTCCCAGGAAAGCCTTCTGCTGCTCCTGCAAGGCATGTGGCATGGAGGAGAGGAGCAGGCAGCAGGAAACTGTGGCATGACACTACCAAACATTTCCTGGTCAGTCTACTCCTTCCACCTCTGAGGCACGTTCAGAGTTGGTGTGGGTTTTTCAAGCAAACACTCTTCAGTGCAGCCTGGGATTTTCCCACAAACTCTCTGGTGGGAACCAGAAGCCAGTGACGCTGCTGTCATCAGAACAAGGCTTAACAAGTGGTTGTTTTGCAGCAGTTGGACCCTGAGCATTAGGTGATGCTTATAATCATTCTGGATTGTAATTGCACGTGGAAGCATTCTGTATTTGGCGTTCCCTTTAACAACAAGTTTTTCTAATAAAATGAGCAATAGACTCTCAGATTTGAATTCTGCATGAAAATCCATATTTCCAGCACATAAGCATCACAAGAAATCGTTTTGCAGTTCAGTATGCAACCAGGAACGTAGAAGTCCTCACCCCTGCAGTGACTTACACACCATAAGTAAGAGCATGTAAGAACAGACTGAAGGGAAAGGAGCCACGCAGTAAAAGGACTAGAAAATGCAAATATTTCACCTTGCCTTATTACCACCAGGTAGTTTTCAGAGGAACCATCAGCTACACAAATACAAAGCAAAGTGAAAATACTGATCAGTCTTATCTTTGCTTGTACTCCACATGCCTGAGTTAACTATTCAAACAATATTAACAAGTGAGCTAAAGTAAAATGACATCTTGGTTTTTTTCATCTTCCAAAATGTGACAAGAACATCCTACACGATGGGTCACTCATTAGAAGCCACAAAAAATAAAAGGATTTGCTTCCAGTTCAGCCTCTTACACACCCTCTCTGAAGCAAAAATAGCATCCACAAGTTTTGCTGAAGTGAAACCAGCCACAAATCTAAGTCCACCACCAAGCAGCTTCTCTAGGCAGTAACACCCACCATGCCAAGGCACCCTGTGCTTGCCTGCCAGCCCTGCACACAGGTGCTGGTGCAGGGCACTGTGCACCAGCCTCCCCAGCCCAAAGCACGCTCATCACATTATCATTACTCTTCCACTTTAAGTTAAAAAGCTAACTAAACCTATATAGCACAAAAAAGCCCTCTGTAGTAGATTTTTTCCAGAGTTCAATAAGAAAGGTATTGTATCAAGCAGCAGTAGCTGGGCAGTCTTTATTGGGCTCATAAAGGATTATGATTTTGCCCTATTCTCTATATAAGTGAATTTCTTAAAATATCATTTTTTAAAATAGCACTTTTTCTTCTTATGATAGTGTTTCTTTAATATATTAACTTTCCCACATCCCATACTTTGATGGTTCGGCAATTTTCTAGTTCATTTTAAATCAGTTTTTGACAAAACAATACCAACAGTTCAGTAAGTGTCCCAGCTGAATTTTACAATTTACGTTTCTTTTTGAAATACCCTCTTACTGAATAGCTTTAGAAACTAATAAAATTTTTCAATTTTAAAGCCCCAAACTCTTCATATTAAGCACTAAACTCTTGTGGAAGGGGGAGGGTGAGTGATAGTCAATGTTGATAGCAGGTTTTATTTTTAGCAATAGAAAAGCTTTTCTAAAATCAGTAATACACTGTAATTTACAGCTTTCATGGAAGCCCCAGTGTATGTATTTTTAGTAATACTTCTGGTGCTTTGGCACGCACATACATGAGTGGATGTATGCCTATATGTATATACACTAATTCATAAATACTCACACATAAATACATGCACTTAAACTACTGCTGTTAGTTTTCTCTTTTTTGGCTAAATAGTAATGACCAAATAACATAGGTGAAAATCATCACTAATAATTCTTTTCTTCTGTGTTAGGTAAGATGCAACAACTAAGATGAAGAGAACCCTAAGACGTATAAACCCTGTTTAAATATTACATAATTATATATTACATAAATATATATATATTTATATATTAACAGTGAAGAAAAATACCAGTAACAACCACATTAACACGATTTGTAATTTATTATAATTTTGCATCAGTAATCACAAAAGCTACATTTCAGTAAGGCTGTGAAATTTTTTTCACCATCAGAATGCAACAGGAGTTCTTCATGTGCAAGTAAGCTCTTGTAAAGCTAGGGACCCAAACAGCTGCAGATCCAATTGCTTCAAAAATTTACCACGTTCAGTATGTGCCCATCCGTTGGAGAAACCCCCTGCTCAGCTGAGATAGGTGTAATTTTGGTCAACTTCAGAACAAATGAAAGCACCTCGCATTAAAATTGTCTTTCCTTCAGCTGTCTTTCCTTCTCTTACTTCCAGTTGAGAGAAATAACTAAAGGTCGAGGGCAGGAACTTCCTAGATGGTTCCAACTTACTCTGCAAGCAGAAATTGGACTTTGTTGCAAGAAAAAAAAACCCTGCATTTTCCAATCAATCTCTGTACAACTTTTCACCTAATACGTTTTAATTCTAGTGTGGACAAAGAAAGTTTAAACTCTCTACTTAATTAATATTAAATACATCTTCTCCACAGTCCATGTGGAATTTTTTTCTTTAAATACAGGCTTAGTATTTTTTCTTTAACAGTTGTTAAAAGAGCTAAGTCAGCTCCAGAGTGTCAAGAAAATGGCACCTGAAAAAGGCACCTAAAAATGACACCACAAGCATGGCAAGTCAGACATAAGGACTGAGAGGGGAGGAAGACTGTGCTTAAGTTCGCCTCACTCTTTTCTGTTACCAGTTTTATGGTGAATGGAAACAACAGCTAATGAGGTTTGGTTATTTCACCGCTATGAAAATAACATGTCTTAATTATAAGAACTACATACATACATGGATATGTATTTTCATACATACTACATATCACACAGTTTTAAGTACAATTCATTTCATGTGAGGGATTGTTTTTCTCTTTTCCCTAATCCTCAGTGTCTCAAGGACAACTACGTTAATAATTTCATTTTGGTAAATGACCAGATAATTTTTCAGTTAACATTTCTATTTTTTCTAAAAAAGAAAAAATGCCTGGCTATAGAATAACAAAAGTATTTTCAATTTTTACCATCATTTGAGGGAGTCGGTGCAACAGAGAGAAAATTCAAGAACTAAAACTAATTCTAAAACTAATTCTGAAAATAATCTGCCTTAATGGAGGTCATTTTAGAGCCTTTGCATTTGATGTATAAATGCTAATTGTCAGGGCCATCACAGACTTGTGGGATACTTTAGACTTTTCTGTCTGCCTTTCTATTAACTTAGGAAATAAAAATGTTCTTTTTAAAAATATTATTCTACCATTCTAGGTTTACAAGAGTCTGGTAAGACTACAGATGAGTAGGAGGACTACAGCTTTCACCTTTTGCTGTCCTTCTTTGTGCCTTCAATATGTCCCTTCAAATGGGATATCTGCAGAGGTGCTGAAGAACTCTCATTTTGGAGAAAGATAAAGTGAGGAACTCATACACATGTCAAGAAAAATCACTGCACTTTGTCATACAGTAAACTGCATTACTTGCATAATAGCATTTTCAGCTACAGTGGGGTAAAATGCAATAGAATAAAATTCTGAGCAAGAATTTTCTAAGGCTAAAGTTAAGCAAACATCTATGTTGTAGGGAGTGGAAGGAACAAAATTAGGTAAGAAGTTAACTCAAAAAGCTGATCTTACGGTAAGGCTATCATTGACCGGCTCTACCAGACAAAGAAAACATATAATGATGCTTTGGAATGATATATGGAATGAGGAACATAAAGAATGTATGTCTAAACCAACTGCTGGCATCTCAAATGAAAATCTCCAGCAAATCAATCGGTGTTTCACATGCTTTGTTAAGATTTACATCAAAAACCTTTTATATTTTCTACAGATGTGTAAGAAAAGTACTGGCATAATGCTCTTGCAATGATATGAATTAAACAAAAAAAAACCTGAGCACTAGTAAAGCAAAAAATCACCTGTTGAACAAGTAGTTAAGACATTTTGGCATTGAAAGGAATCAAGCATTAACTGAAACGACTCATAAGTTATATCCTTTGCTAAAACATGCTCAGCAAACTTTCCTGTCTTCACAGGTAGAGAGGTTTTTCTTTTTTAGTAATCAGTGTAAGATGTGCAAGCTGCAGACAAAGCCAGAAAAGCTCCAGCAGTTGTAGACACCCTCCAGAGCACTAGACAAGCATTACTGCCAAAGCTTTTCTCAAGAATGGCACGCGCTGGAGTACTCACTCTGTATCTCCAGAGAGTGAATTTTCAGTGCAACATAGGACTTTGCTTAAATATACAGGAATTTCTAAGGTATTTCAGAATATACAGTTAAATGTATACAAAATCATTCAGGGCCTGAAAAAAATATCTAAGATAAGGACCAGAAATAGCATGAACTGACCAAAAATGAAAACCCAAAAACAGAATCTTCAGAGTTGTCCCATATGCCAAGAAACACAAGGAATATGTCAACACAGGCAGTACAAAATATTGACACTGCAGCTCTAAGTAGGATAGATTTGTTTACAAAGCCTGGAAAAAGAAACCACACTTATTTTAGATTAATATGCTCATTCTGCTGAGGCAGCAGCTCTTAATAGAGTGACATCTAAGCTGGTGATGGTGTATTTGCAGTATTTGTACTAGATAAAGCACAGCTAGCACTGCTGACAGTAATATCTGATCCAGGACAACTTATTAAGTTATTCTAGGTAAAGTAGTGATCTAACTGTTTTATCCTCAAGTCGAAGTGTAATGGATTAAATGGAAAATAATAATGCACATGCTGAAAGAGGTGCCTAGTTACTTTCCAGTCTATGTTAAAACCCAGCGGTTTCACTATGTTATTTAATCATGTAGACAAGCGGTGGTAATTTTTACTGTATAGAGAACATACATAGATAGAAATTAACAGATAATGTTTATATAATATTAATAACGTTTGGGGTTCCTTCCCATTGCCACTGCATATAGTGTTATCTGTTGTTCACAGTGAGAAACATCAGTTGCAAGCTAAACTTCCTTTTTTTAGTGTTAATGTTACAGAACCTTGGAAAAAAGATGACGCTGTGGACTAAATGTCCAAGTTTCTAAATCCCACACAAAAGAACCAGACAGAGCACGATAAAGCTCTTACACTTCAAGAAGAACCTGTCAGATAAAGTGTATTTTCTGCAAGTATCCTAAGCAACTGAGAGGTCAGCAATCATCTTATTTCCCAGACTGCTGTGCAATCCTCGACTATGGCCAAGGATGTAGCACTGGACTGTCTTCTGTCAAGGAAAGTACACTTCTAAAATTATAATCTACATTAACACAGGAAAGAAACACAGGCTTTATTACTCAAGAGCCTGGCAGCTGAACAGCAATATGTGAGATCTACCCTGTGAACAGTATGTACTGTAGGCAGCATTGTTAGAATGAAAGAAGACTAAAGATGAAGCCAAGACTCCTGGTGAGATCTATCAGATGCTTATTAGCACAAGAGATTTCAAAAGCTACATGACAGAAGGGATAAAACAACAGAAAACAATTTAGGATGGTGTACAGTCAAGGAAGAGAAAGAAATATCAGTGTTATGTGTGAATGTAAGCTAAACATTTGTAAATGCCATTCTGCAGAAAAACTAATGTAAAAAGAAGACAAAAGTACTGACCTACTTCACGGCTCTTCGTGTTCTGAATACCTCATATTAGCTTTAAGGATAGTGGTTCATTTTCATTTTCATTCACTCAAAATCATCATCCAACTTTATTCTGAAGTCCTCCTTTTCACCTGTCTGCCAAGAAACCTGCAAGGAGGTTATTAATGTAATGCAATGTGGAAAAGCAGTTGAATGAAATGGTGTCACGACACTCCAAGTATGGTGGAAACTTCTTCCAAGAATCTTTGTATCGAGTCATCTTTGAAGTTTATAGTAGGCTTGCAGCTCCATCCCCCCAGATAGCAAACTTCTGTGCATATCTACTGAAGAGGAAAGAAAAGGGAAGTGTCTTTGCCTCAGGATAAATCAAAAGGGATTTCAATTATGTCTGTTCTTGACAATGTCTAGTATGATAGGAACTTGCTGCAGAACAGGTTCCTGGCAAGACACAAGGGGAGAGAGGCCTTTGGGCATAACTATAATTTTGTTAAGATGTTAATTAAAATTCATATTGATCCACAAAGGAAAGTATACAATAGAAAATTGGTATATGCTACATCTGGTGCTGGAAAGTCATTCATAAGAGTACTCAGGCTCCACAGGAAACAGTGGTATCACTGACACAATAAAGGGCCCGAAAACTAAATGTGTATGGCCATTACAGTACTATGCTCACTTGAAAGACAAGGTGGGGAACTGTGATTAATTCTTTTCTAACTCAACGGCATAAAGCAGAGCATAGATAAAAAATGGCACATGAACTACATGTTTATAAAGACTTTGAAGAAGAAATGACTCAAGCAAAATCCTTTAAGGGCATATTCAATGGAAGTAATATGCCAACGACTTTATCTAAAACCTCTTGCTCAAAATTTACAAATCAAACAAAAATATTTAACTTTTTTTTTTTTTTAACACCATATATTGCCGCAAAAATTGATGAATTTCAATAATGCAATATCAACTATTTGAATCTCTGCTGAAGGTTGTATGGCAAGTACCTTTAAAAAAAACCCCAGAACTACATCTTCCAATATTTAAATGAAAAGCCGGAACACAGATTTTTGCATGAATGTAAAGATTTTTCAAAGCTTTTTAACTAGCCAAACTTCAAATAATTCCTAGTTAACCTCATATATAATACACAGATTTTGCATTGTTTGTCTTTCTTTGAAGACCTAGAAAAGATGGGAGGTTTCAGAGTAAATTTGCTAGGGGAAGCTCTTAAATAATCATGACTACATACAGTAAAGAATCAAAACACATAGTAGAGATTGCAAGGTCCAAATTGTTAATCCAACAAATAGATGACCAGGAAATGCAGCATGTATTTACAGTGTTGATTAGGGCAAGAGAATTGAGAACACCCTAAAACACATGGAGCCCAACAATGCAATATACCCAACCAATATTTATTGCTGCTTCTGTAGAAGCAATTTCCATTTTGATGTGTTCTCTCACACATGATGTTCTGAAACAGTTAAGTAACAAGAAAAATACAGGTTCAAGATTATATCTGTCACAGATGAAAATACAGCATTTATGCAGCATTACATTACAAAGCCACTGGTTTATGGACCCAAGGTCCTCTTGGGACTGCCACAAATCTACATATTGTCATACGGTGAAAGATTTTTATGTTTGCGTATTTGAATTAAGAAGAACCCGCATTAATAACCAAAACAAACAAAACACAGTGATTGAGTTTAAAGGTCTGAGGGAATTTAACAATGTCATCTGGTTCTGATAAAGATCACAAGTAGTCCACAAAATCTGTAAGGAAAACATCCTATCTCAGCCAGCATTTTTGAAAGAAATCAAGGATTTTGTTAAAAACACGTAATTCCAGGGGTGGATGCTTACAATGTGGGAACATCCGAATTTGTTCTATGCTGCAATGAGAGAAGAGACTGATGACAGTCTTGTGCAAATGATTCTACAAACTACCAATGAAATTAATTCTGCTGGATGTTTATCTGTGAGTGATTTCTAAAATTCTACTGTGCTATTCTAGAGGAACTTTAACACTGAATTCTGCCAAATAAAATATCATTTTTCTGTACATAATCAACACTAAGCATGAAATTTATGAAAATTTATAAATCCATAAATTTATGAAATTCAACAAACACAGGAAAGAGATTATATGACAGTTACAATAGTAAATAACTGGACCTGATGATAATTTGAGGATGTTTCCGTTCTTGTTTTCCAAATTTATTACATTTACACCAGACACTAGGTTTTATTAGTAGCTTAAACCAGTTTTGGACATGAATGTTCAGAGTTGAAACATGAATGCATACTATGTATTCATAATTACTAAATTATTAGTCTGAATTTTCAGACTATTTCATGATTATTTCAGCTCATGGATAAGTCCTGCACATTATCATAGCCATCCTTCTCTCACTGATGCATTCATTTAAGGTACAGTTAATCTAATGAAGGACTAGACATGGATCTGGTTCAGAAGTTTAACTGGAGTTCTAGCCTAAAGTATCAGAGAATACATATGATTTAGTGTTCTTGTGTTTTAGAAATAATCATTTTGTATCTTCTACCACATATAAAAATTAATATGCAGGTACATGCTACAAAAAGTGGTATCTAATGCAACATTCTGGTATCTCTAAATAAATTTGTGATGTAACCAAAAAAAAAAAGGGACATATAGCAATCCACATCTGTATATCCACCATTATCACCACATGATTTTGGTTCGGTATATTTGATAAAGCAGTACATAAAAACGCAGTCAATAATTTCCTCATAATTTCTTAACAGTATATTCTTTTTTAGAGTACTTAGTAGGTTTTTTATTTAACCTAGCTGCATATCAAAGACTCATTTTTAAAGCAAGGTAAATAAACACGCAAAAACACAAAGAAGCACAAAATCCCAGGCCTCCTAGGTTTCTGTAGTGAAATTTGACCCACTGGAAGCTACCAGCCTTATTTTAGGTATCATCTTCATTTCTTGACCACTTTTTCATAGAGATCTCTCTATCTATGCCCCCACCCATCCCTGAGAGGGAAACAATACATTCAATCTCAGAAAGCCACCTGTGCATTTTAATAGCTATGCCTGACAAAGAATAAGTCTTGTAATATATGAGATCCATAAATGGAAAATCATTCAACATGTGAGAAAGGTGACTGAATTCACCAGTTTAGTGTCAGCTCTTAATTCCTAGGTTTGGTTTTTTTTTTTTTTTTTTTTTTTTGAGTTTTTCTAAAATGCCATTCATGAAATATTAGAGATGCCTGTCTTTTATTAACATTATGTCCTCTGACATCCATGCAGTGAAAGATAAAAAGATGGCATTATGTTTCAGCAGGGAAGTGAAATGTTGCATGGTGCAAGGTGACCCAGTCTCATTTAACTGATTACCAAAATATAATCAAATAAAGCCTATGATCTTTACAGTGGCAAAAAACACTGCAGCAAGAAGACAAATACAATTTTTAAAAGTGAAAAGACCAATTGAAATAAACCATATCTATTTGTAACATTTAAATGAGTCCTCTGCAGCTATGTCGTCCTTGTAAGGCCATCCATAGTGAGAAAGGAAAAGAAAGGAAAAGAAAAAGGAAAAGGAAAAGGAAACTCATGACAGACTGATGATGTGTATGCAATTCAATTATATCAAGACAAACTGCCTTGGGTTGAGATTAGCAAAAGAAAACTTTAGGAAACAGATTTTGTAAAACAGATCTAGACTTAATTGACACAATTCTTCTCACTCTGCTCATTTTTGATTGTTACTACAAATTTCAAGCACCTTTCTCTAACATGTTTTCTGATAGCTACTGACAAACTTGAGATATTTTCATGATGGACTTTGGCTGTAATCCACTATGGCAATTCCTCCGTTTCTAAACCCTCACATTTAGTCCTTCAAATCCATTCACTGAGAGCTGCCTCACCTGCCATTCTGATTGCAATGCCTCCCAGACCCTCATCAGCTCACCTCATCTATCCACTGTCACACAAACTTGGGCTCGATTTGTTGAAATGAAGGAAACTTCTACTGGGGTCGAATGATGTAATTTGGGGCTGAAACTAAGTGAAGCTTGCTGGTTTGGATTGTGCGTTAGGTGAAATTCTGTGAAACAAATCCTGAAAGAAAACAAAACAAGACTATGAATTCATGCTTGCATTTTGCACAGAATTACTCCTTTCAAAATAATTTCTAAGCATTTTAAACTAATCACAGTAGGCCTGGAATAATGCAAGCAAAATTAATATTAAAATTACAGTTTTACATTTATGTTTTAAATAAAAGAAGATAAGGGATTGACTAAATGTCTCACAGAGTTACTCTCTTACTTGCACACCTGTTGTTCACACTTATTTCCTAACAGCCAAACAGGCACGCAGGTTTACATGAATACAGCTGTTGAGTCTAGTAGGGTTCAGTCTCTTCCCCATCTCTCTTTCCAAAAGGTACCAGAAAGACAAGACAATAAAACCCCTTGATAGCAATCCAATTATTTTAAAAAATCTTTCACTTGGAAACAAACAAAGAAAAAAGTAACAAATGCTGATTTGTTGTCTTTTAAAATATTGCCAAGTCTGTGCTAAATATGGTGAAGCTTGCTGTCACAAGGGCTTGCAGCCCTTGCTGTCACAACCTGGTCTCTAGCTCTCACAGCATGATGGTGCAGTACAGAACACAAGCACTACAGCAACAAGGGAAAGAAGCTGTAAAACATTTGCAGTGCTGCAGTTTTAATTCTGAAATTTTACTCAATAGAAATAGTCAAATCAAGGTAGTGCAACACTGAAAAAATTGGTTTTGCTCTGTATTTACAGATTAATAGAAAAAGAAGAAAGGCTGAAATACCAAGCATGTTTTAACCCTACAATACTTATATTGACGATACAACATACGTCGTGTGGACAGCTTAGCCAGGAGATGAATGGATGGGATGATTCTGATCACGGCTGCATCGGAAGAGCTCTGCAACCCAGCATTTCACTCCAAAGCCCCACATGGAAACAGCTATTCATGGGGCCTACCCCAGGAAACAACTCCCAGCCCTCACTATAACATAGTAACTGGTAACATGCTGGCAGCATTTAAATGGGTGCTCTTCATCTGACAGGCAGGGACAGAGATTTAGTGAAGGAGGAGGTAACAGACACTGCAAAGCTGAGACACACACAAACATCTACAACTTCAAAAATGTACTTTTAATAGACCTGGAAACCTCAATGAATGTTGTTTCTTACTCTGCCCAGATACTCAGATTCATGCCACTAAATACAAGATTTAATGCCTGAAAAAAAAGCAAACATATTACATATACATATATATACATATACATATATATATATATGTATGTGTGTGTGAATGTAAAAAATAAAAACAAAGAAAAAACACTCTATATAATAAAATGGCAATAAAAATCCCTTTCCAATTACTCTGTTACCTTTTCAAAATAGGAATAGTGTCTCTTACGCCTTAATTTTATGATTTCCTTTGGCCCACGTTAAAAAA
The DNA here is from genome assembly GCA_037305975.1 of Chrysolophus pictus. Classification (NCBI taxonomy): domain Eukaryota; kingdom Metazoa; phylum Chordata; class Aves; order Galliformes; family Phasianidae; genus Chrysolophus; species Chrysolophus pictus. Next base: position 17,072,427 of record CM074582.1, read on the forward strand.
GTAATGTAATTATCCTTTATAAAAAGGTTGGCTGAGGTCCCTGTGAAAATCTGCTCAGGGTGATTATTTAGTTGGATTTTTTATTTGTGGAATTTAGGCAAAAATGTCTCAAGCTGTTTGTCAAAATAACTGCTTGATCTGCTTTAGTATTTTAGTATTTGTTTAAAAAAATAGCATTTTCTAACAAATGGAGAGTAAGGTTAAATACTCTAATTATGAACCCAAAAGAAGATTTAAACACAAAGATTGTGTAAAGGGGTTATTAATTTTGGTGCATTTGGAGTCAATTCTCAAGATTAAATAATTACAGTGTAACTAGAAATAGGTAGGTAACTGCAAAAGTAATGCCTCCTGTTTATTTCCAAGGAAACTACGACACATACAAAGAGCACAGTACTATTTGATAGAGCAAATTCTCAAAGACAAAACACTATTTTTCAACATAGTTACCACCATTAGCTATGCATTTTCAGCAGCAATGAACAAGAGTTCTTCATTTTGTGGTGTGACAGCTATGCATGGCTGTCCAGAACATGGCTTGCCTTTCTCAATGCAGTTGCCATTGCTGAAACACACCACCCACTGCCTCTCTGGGCTCACATCCACTCTTTGGTCTCCATAAACATTCAGCAAGCATTGATGAATGTCAATGGAAACAATTTTTTCCATATGGAGGAATTCAATGATTCCTCTTAGTTTCATATCGCTTCCATGTCAGATGCCATTTTGTCAGACTGTCCCTTTGCTGCCACCTGTCACATGGCAACAACATGTAATGGAATACTGATGGAATGGGTTCAACCAATACCAACATACTAAAACTTTTTTTTCTAGAAGGTCTTCCCAAAGTATTCTACACAACTGATGTTAAAAAGGAACTACTAACATGGCTAGACTCCAACTAGGGGAGCATCCCAGTTTAAAAAGCGGAAACTTAATCATGTCCTTTAATTAAATTTTAATTAAAACCATGTGTAACAGTTGTTGTCTTTAATGGTGCTTTCAACATATATACAACACAAATATTGTTGCTGAGAAGCTATCCTGTGAATCATGCAGAAGCAACTTCAACCTGTCATATTTGCCCCCCCAATTTTTTCTAGTTCTCTCTCCAGTTACTCTTGACTTAGCGGAGGTACAACTCTTACATACATTATAAAGCTGCATCCCCTCTTCCTCAAGTCAACTACAAGCACCAGCTCATTGCAAAGGCGCAGAGGAGCCAGAGGACACTGCAATGACGACACAAAGAAGGATCTCTGGAAGGTGCAGACAACCACAGCACCTGGCTTACTGCCATGTGCCCAATGAGCAGCCCATAGGGTCTTTCAGGCCAAGTGCCACCAGTGCAAAAACTTTTGCCAACATTTTTTAGCCCTTCCCAAAAGTCATTAACTACTACTAGGATGTAGCAACTCTCTCTCTTACCATACCAGTTGCACTTTGCTTGTAAAAATATATCTTTATATATATTTTTTCTTTTCTTACTGAATAATAAAGACTGTGATTCTCTTATCTCCATCTTTCTTTCTGTAGCTTGACCAAATTTTTCAGAGGTACCACAAATAAGACTCTCCCTACTAAGCAATTCCCTGAAGATTGTGTCTTGGTAAGTTCCACTTTTATAATTATTTCCCTTCGAAAACTTTCTAATTCACACCCTGCACATCCATCCCTACAAAAAAACTCTATATAAATTTACTGGAAATGACAATTTTCAGACATTTCCAATCTATGAAATTTGATGGGGAAAAAAGTATTGTCTCTAGAATTTGATAGAGCGATTAAAAAACTACAGAAGGATTATCACTGCTTATTAAGCGCAATACTTTGAGGAATTTCTATAGATCCCTTTCTTACTTAGTCCTATCAGATTCATTAGCATTTTACCAGCTAATAACTAACAATCGCCCACTGCAGGAAAAAGGCCCTCCCTAAATCTGCTCCAACAGTTGGACATTATGGCAATCTGGAAAATTTTCTTATTTCTCATTCAACAGCTTTACAGTGTATGCATGCCCTTGAAAACTCAGCACTCTGCTCAGCACCACCATGGCCCCATCCCACAGTAAAACAGGAGCACTCTGATCCTGCAGCAATGCCTCCAGTTCCTGTGTTGCTCCACACTCAGATTCTCATACTTCTCTTTGCTATCCACTATTGATCTCTGCCAAGAGACAGAGCTGAACTGTCTTTCAGTCTAGGTTCTCACAGTTCTCGTTATGATCATCATGCTCACGAATGCATCTTCACTAATTCAGATATAAATGTCTACTTTGCTGAGGTTCTCCAGACATTCAGATTTTTCTTGGTTGCACTCAGATTTAGGTACCAAAATGCTTGATGTGCCTCCATTGCCCAGTATGTTACTGGGCAGTGCCCAGTAACTCGGGGCGGTGCAGAGCTTGTTGTGGCTGCGACCTCAGCTAACTTAGTCCCAGTTTATCTCCCTCTAGTATGGCAAATAACTTCTTTTCTACTTATTTTGTGTTCTTGCATTGGAAGACAATTTTTCTACAGAAACAACCAAACTGCAGTACCCCATGGTCACTTTTTAGTTAGCAAATCATTACTTGAACTTCCTCCCTTTTGTCCTAAGATCATGCAAAGGCTTTCTTGCTGCATAGTGACATTCAGTGTTCTCTCCTACTGACAGGGACACGGGTTTGTTCTAACTATATGTTATCTTTTTTTTCCTCTAATTATTGAGTTGCATGAGTACTGCCAGAACATGTAAGTTACTGTTAACGTTCTTCTGAGTGTTGTTAAATGCTACACAAACTTTACATGGCAAGCTCATAACTCTTAACACATCAGATTTTCTACGTTAGTGGCTGTTCATCTAGTATGATTTCTTAATGGACTCTTTAAAAGAACTAGATTGTGATTAATTGCAGCCCGTGATTAGGAACATGAAAAGAATTGGTTTGAACCTTTACCCTAGACATACACCAGGGTGAAAGAAAAGGCATAGGTTATAGCTTAATAGTTTTTCTTAGATAATTGGTGACGTTTCTTAATAGAACCAAACAATTCTATGTTTTGTTTATCAAACTCTCTCTTTCCTTTTTTCTCTCCCTTGCTTTTTACTGCTCCTTATCGTGTCAAGTAGGCACTGGAATTGAGATAGACTCATTGGGACTTTTCAGTCAACTGGAATACATTTGCACACAGCACCTTCCTTTATATGGAAAAGTTTTGTACATAAAAATTCTATAGCTAGCTATAATTGTTAAAGAGCATTCAAACATTTATTTATATTGGGTACCAACCTTTATCTTAATTCTCTTTTTTTCTTCCAGTTACTAACCTTTGCCTCCTCACAACAGGCTAAAATGTCATATAGTTAGCCTGTCCACTGGAGATTTTTCCAGAATGTTAAAAAATAGATATTAAGAAATCACTATGCTGTTTATTTAGTTCTGCTTGTATGGAGGGGAGGGGGCTCTAAAGAACATTATCACTCATACACTCCTACCAAAACTGTTGTGTTGGAGTTTTTTTTTTAAAGTTAGTGGCTAGATTTTTATATCTCCACAAATAAAGAACTGGCTCTAATTTTTTAAAGTTTCACTGTTTTTGTGCAGAAGGCTCTTTGGGACTTGTCAAACTAGTCTTGGAAAACAGGATATAGAAAGCAATGAGTTCTTTTTATCATCACGCTGATTTTTCCAGTTCAGGTTTTTCAGCTGCGATGGTCCAAAGTTCTTTGGATAGATTACCAACTGCATCTACCAAGAAGATTAACATGCTCAGGAAGCCTACATTCAGAGTAACAAAGAGAGCTGGTAGTACTGTCATCAGTCTGCTACTGACAGAAATGAAAACAATTTCAAATACATTAATAAATCCTTTCATTTTTCAGCTTCACTATCATTTTTAGAATTTACCCCTTTTACAAGCTAGCTGTGGAGCTTCAGTAATCCCATCTGCCTACCACAAAAGTCAGTGTCTGCTCAGTTGCAGTACTCCTTAGGCAATTTTTCTCAGCCTCAGTTTTGCCACCTGAAAAACAGCATAACACTTCTGCAAATGTGTTTATAAATGCCTACATTTGAATGACTGGCATTTTGATATTGCCCCATCTCTATAAAGCCATGTTCTTTTCATTAAATGACCAATAGAGAGTTCCAACCACAGCACAGCCTTAGGTGTAATTTCTACAGTATAATCAGTGAATAACTGACTTAGCATCCTTACTCTTTTCCTTACTCAGTATGCCAAAAACCGTTCATCGTTCAGGAATCATCCAGCTAAACTTATTTCACCCATAGTAGGAATATTAAAACATACTGAGGCCCACTGAGCCTATTTATCAGAATCTAAAACTCTCTGACAATTGAAGTTTCTATTTATTGCCACACTGGTGCTACTTTAAGAGTAAAACTGAAAGGCACATGCTTGATAGAACAACCTGTAACTGCCTTGAACACTATTGCAGAGCCTGAGAACATACATCAGTGTGCTCATTCCCATGCAGTGGGAAATAACCTTAGCAGGAACAGATCGCAAGGAAATGCCGAAAACAGGTGGAAGTTGCATTTCTCATGTAGTCATGCCTGGGCACACAACCACTTCAACTTTTTTATGTCAATTAACTTATTTTTTTAATACTTGAGAAACTATTCATTTTTTTGAGAGATTCATACTGGCCTGTTTCAGGGGTCCATCTAGTTCCAATCCCTCTGAGCCAAGTATTTCAAAACTGAAACACAGAGACACTCTGTTCACTTAGAAATCTTCTTCAAAACACATCCTGAACTTTGTTGAAAAAGGTTCTCCCATTCCAATACATAGGTCTGCCTATGTGTCTGGAGCTGCAGACATACCAGCACTTTAATCCTTCCTCTTGATGCCTCAGCAATAAAGTGGGGGTAACCACACTTACCTATTTTGTGGGGTGTTGTCAAGATTAATGCTTGCGGAGCCATAGGTAGGCAAAAATCATTATGGCTCTCATCCTGCAACTGCTAATGCACGGGCTGCCTGCTGCACATGCACTGAGTCCGTTGGAAGCTAATTGACTCCTCCGAAGGTGCAGCAGTTTACCCAGGCCCTATCAATAAACTGTTAAGTGTTTAAAAAACAAAACAGAATGCCACTATATTAAATGTGAACACAGCACAACTTTCAAATGATCCCGCAAAACAGAGCCTCTGGAGCTAAGCATGGCACAGGAAAAGCATTCGTAACAGAATACAATGTGGAAATACATATTATAGAGATATAAAAACATAGCTATTAATGCAGCTGTTTGATATAACTGTGCACACACTCTCAAACAGACACATCTATGTGCATACAGCACTTAAGCTACAATAAATATCTCACAGATGATTGTGTGCGCAAACAGATGAAGATACAGACATGTGACTCTCACATAACATACCTTCAATTATTCTCTAAACTTTTGTCTCATCTCTTCCAGAAGGCTGGAAGAAATATACTCATGGTTCATTTTGGAGAATGCAAATGGAATTTCAAACCTATTTTTTCATCAATATATGCCACAAAAACAATTTATCTGACGTCAAATTCAAATAATTCACTTGACGTCATGCTGGAGAAGCCAACCATGAACACCGCACAAATTATTATTTTGATCCCATTGTTACAACAGAATTACAGCAAAAACTGCACTTTCCACAGCTATTAAAGCATTGACCCTGGCAGAGCATGCTTTTGTGCTGAACTTTTTATATCACCAAGCCTATTAATCAGGTGGCAGGTCAAACTGATGCGCTTTATATAGTTGACCCCAGCCAGTGCTTTAATTACTTGGTATTAAATGGTAATTAAGACTTTTCACATTCAAGTTTAATCCAAAAAAATTAAGTGTAAAATCCAGTAATTTAATAAAGAGTTGTGTTCTTTACTGTGCCTCAGCCTGGACACTGAGGATGCAGCAATTTACTATTGACAAGCACTAAAGGAACAGGTCATTTCACAAGTATAGTGTGGACAAAGGTGAGCCGGGCAACTGATGAAATCTGTGGCCAAGGCGAAATAGCAATCTCTGAGCCAAATGGTAATAAAGTTACTGAAATGAAGCATTGTAGCTTTGAAAGTGAACTGTCATAAGGAGGATACGGACCTCAGGATGCTCTGTCTGACGTAATTAAAACATTATTCCCTGATAGCCAATCCAGGTGCTTGGCCCTACCTCTGCTTTTGTATGCTACACCTGAAGAGCAATCACACCTGGGTAAAACTGACCAAGAAACACCAGCAATCGCAGCAGCCTTTCTGTGAAACAGCAACCACCTCAGAGAAGTACTTATTAAATTTCCAATAAAGAGCTGTGCTTAAATGTTTGTTCTTATAGTATAAAATTATCTAGCTGTATTTTCACCCAAGTGCAAGAACCAAGTAGCCACATTCTCAAATGTCGCTATCCAAAATTCGCCACTAAATCAAAGACAATTACTTCCCTCAATAGCTATTAAAGGCAGATAGTTTAATCACTGGGGAGGCAATCTGGTGCACAGGACGCTGGAACAGGGGTGTGGAGATGTAGGCTTAACTCGCAGCTCTGCTACTGACCTGCTAGGTGACCTTGGGCAAGTCTCTTCACATTTCAGCGCGTCTTTGTGTCCCTATTAACCTTTGTCCGTCTCAGCTATTTAGAATGTAACCCCTCTGACGCAGAACAGTCTCTCAGTACATGTTTTTACAATACCAGCACAACAAGGTCACCATCTTGGTTGAGACCTCTAAGTGTTACAGTAATCCAAATAAATAAGAACAATATATTCAATTATTCAGAATCCATCTTACATTTATTCAATTTTCCCATAACATCTGGATAGCTGAGGCACCACCACAGATTAGAAAGTGTAACCTACATCCTCTTAATGTTAACGTCTTACCTGCTGTTTGGGTAATTGAAATCTGTACTGATTTTCATGAAGCAAAGAACACCTAACCCACCGCCTTTAACACAAAGAATGGAACAAGCCATTAGTTCCCAAGTTACTCAGATCACATAGGATATAAATCATGCCCGGAAGAGAAACAAGAAGGTCCACCCAGGATAAAGTTTGACCCAGCAAATCACTTAAGCATGTCCTTAAGTTTAAGCACGAGTATTCTCATTGAAGCTCCTGAAGTAAGCTTAGATAAGGAATTGGAGCCTTTCAGAACTTGAGAATTGCTCTGAAGAAGATTTGAAAGAAAGTGTGACAAAAACATGAGTGTTTTTGTTACGTTAATACATACAAGTACGTTAATACATACACTGTGAAATAATGCATTATTCCAAAAGTTCCCAAAGGAGTGAGCCATCATTAAAACAGGTGACTAATCGATGGGTGTTCCTTGAGACTCAGCATGCTCCCCACCAAGAACATACCACATCCATGCGTGCAATTTGAAGGATACTACAAGTACCTGCATTTCCTTTATCGATGTCAATGGTACTTTGAAAGTATTTACATGCAGGAAAAAATAATGCAGATATCCCTATCTGTGACACGTTGCCTTCAGAAGTATTATTCAATCAATCAAGGTGTCGTTCTTGTGAATTCTGACCATATTTTCAAGAAATACTCAAAGTTAAATGAGGAACATATAAATAAAACTAATAAAAATAAGATGCAAGATTTTATCTAATTTATTCATTCAGAAGCTTGAAGCCAAAAGGCAGAAAAAAAAAAAAAAACCATCAAGATTTAGTTACTTAAGTATGTACAGTGGAAAGCACATTAACAAGAATCATTCTTCCTTTCTTGACTCAGGTATGCAGACCCTCAGTTCATTCTGAGTCTTGGGAAGCAAAAAATAAACACAAAATTATAGAACATGAAACACTCCCAACTGACAATTTTTATGAAAGCACCAGTAACAGTAAAGAATTGTAATTAAAGATGTACTGATCCACAAAAGAAACTCTGAACAATTGTCTTGGCAGTGGAACTTTTGCAAATCAACTAAAATCCTACCTGAAGAAAGGGCTGGAGCCTATGCAGATACTGATATATCAATAACATGTCATGAGTGACAGTAGAATAAGAGACATCAGTTAAGAAAAAAAAAAAGAAGAAAAACCCACACATGGCTTAATGTTCAGCCTCTGAAGAGAACTAAAAGCTCCACACACACACACACACACACACACACACACACACACACACAAAAGAGCAGAAAAAGCAGCCTGCTGCCCTTCCTACTCTCATAAATTTTTACTGTCCAAACTCAAGCTTGGGGTACAACATAATTTTTATTTTTCACGCAAGACATCTAGTTTGCAAGTACAGCATGACGGTAAGATGAGACATATTGGAGGTTGGAACGAGCACAAATTATTATCACTAGAAAGGGGCAATTATCTGAAAAAAAAAAATTGCATAAACTATTTGTCTTGTATATATAAAAATCTATAACAATCGTAAACGTCTCCGAAATAAAACAAGAAAAACACACCGAGATCTTATTTAATAAAAGGAGTGTCATTAAAGATATTTGCCTCTCCTAAGAATTCATATACAGTCAAAATGTGGAAAATGCAGCTCCTTTAGCAAGGAGCTCAGTTACCACAACTGATCCACATTGCCAGCCTTAGAATTCTAATTGTGTTTAATACAGTTTCATGTTGCATCAAAGTACAAAATCAATACCATTTGTCCAGCAAACAGGAAAAATGGAATCTATAAACTGCTCTTATTGAGTAATTAAACACCTATTATTGTCATGAGTGGTGAAACAATGAATTTGATAAGACAAATTTTTGCAAGAAAACACTGCAGTGATTAATACCTCCCTACGTATTAAATAAAAATGACTGCCTTTTGTGCAGTACTGCTGGCAGAAGAACAGGAATGAGAGAAGTAGTTGCCAGTGCCACAATAACAGGCTAACCTTGAACTGAACTCCTTTCCTCAAGAAATTAAATGCTGTAGCAGGACTTTAAATCCCTCCACTTAGAGCTCATTTGTGTTCCACGTAACCTGCAGTTCCTGAAGAGAACTCATTATCTTCAAAAGGAGAATCCTTTTATAATTTCTTTACAAATGTGTATATTGTTTCTACAAAAAGTATTTCATATCAGAAAAGGGATAAGAGTATTAACAGTGTAAGCAAGGCAAAAAGGCTCGTATCATTAAGACACCATTTCTGCTTCCTGGGAATTCAAACAGCAGCCACAGTAGAAAAACGAATGAGAATGAGGTTAAAGAAAATGTACCTTTACAGCAAAATTTTAATCTGTTAGATTGATGCTAAACTGCCTTGGTCTTTCTGCTGCTATATGCTGTATTTCTATGTATAGACCCCCTCCCCCAATGCCCCTCCTGTAGCTTTGGCTTCCTATTTTTCTTTTCACTTAGAATGATGCACTAGGAACAACTATAGAGTACAAAAGATGAATCTATGGATGTGACACTTGTAAAGGGTAACCCTATTTCACAAGTGAGATGGGACAAAAAAGAAAGAAAAAAGGCCACAGAAGCAATAACTGCTCACTGAATTACCATTAAATTGTAAGATTTACAATCCAATGTACAGTAAGTGCATATCTAATGGAGTTTGTCCTCTAAAAGAATATAAAGTAGATCTTTGCAGCGTAAGATGTATGCAGGTTATTTTTTTCATTTTTTGCCTTTTTTTTTTTTTTTTTAAATTGGAGTACACAGAAAACAAATGTGCACATAAATTCCAGGATTTTTATATGTATTAAAACTGTGCCAAGGCCAATATTAAAATATGATAAATACAGCATGATTAGTAGGATCTGGCTTTTTATTTTCAAAACATGCTCACATTCTACAAAGAGAGATAAAAGATGACTTCAGTACAGCCAGTCAATACTGCTTTCACAGATATCATTGGCGAAAGCAGATCACATTATTATAAATTCAGTTTATTGCTATGATCTACTGGAATTCAATGAAACGACTGAAATGACTTTTGGTGGGGGGTGGCAGAACAGCTGCTGGCCATTTCCAACGTTCTTTACGCACAATATCTGGACAGAAGTTTCAGATCACTTTGTTCAGTAGGGCCTTAAATCACCCACAATATATTTATTCATATAGAGAATGCAGTGTTAAGAAGACTCAGGCTTAGCATTATTTTTTCCAAATATTTTTGTCCCTAATTTCACTAGTGTTATTCATGGAAGCAAAAAATCTTGAATGATTTGTTTATAAATCAGCAAGGCATGTCAAACAATTATTTAAACAAACTTTTTACACAAAGTGCCAGACAGATTATCATTATACTACATTACTATGGTGTACATAATCGCTTTTTACAGGATGACTCTGGAAAATTCAAGCCATAAGTAAGAAAACAGAACTATTAAACAGACAAAGGAACTTTGGAGTGGGTGAACCATTCAAACAGCAGCAAGCAGATCACATTCTTCACTCTGAATTTGAATAAGCTTTGCTTTCCCTTGTTAAACTTGGAGCTTCCACATCTCAACGAAAGGCACCAAAAAGTTCTACTTTCCCAAAACTAAGTTTGCCTACCACACAAATTTTCCCCTTATCTGGCTTTTATTTTAACGGATTAAAAAGCAACACACAAGATCAGCAACGATAGCCTTGTTCTCTCCAACCTCAGTGAATCAAGTTCACTGGAGGTGAAGCGGTGGAATTATCAGTACAAGTGGCTGTGTCATCAAAGCGTTCTGAGAGGTAGTGTATGGAAATGCCTAAACAAACAGAAGCATAAAAGCTGTCTGTATAGGAAAAGCCTCTCCCAAGGCTTTTCATTAAAACAATTCCAATTGCAGCTCCATGATGCGGCATTATATTATGTGAGAAATATAAAATCTTGACATTTTTCTAAATGTGAATGGGTTAAAGAACCTCTCCACGCTACAGTGAGCCTGAGAATTTCCAGCAGCTGATGAAGACCAGTTGACCACCTGATACTTTTTCAGCTGGGTGATAAAATTAAAGGATTGCTTTGATTTGCTTGAGGGATTACTTTCTATAGTTAATTGTTTAAAGTGCACAGTCTTACAAAAGGGAAAAATACCAAGAAGGTTAATGTAGAGTGAGCTAATTGCAAGCTGATTACATTGTGCAAAGCAAGAGATATTACTGGCGTTACATACCATCACAAGGACCAGCCTATTCCACCCTGCTGCTGCAGCAAACAAGCTGATTTGCTAACAAAGTGGTCAGCTCGGGCACTTGCACAGCATCTCGGTAGGTCCACAGGCGACTGCTTCCCATGCAGAGAATCTCAAGCTCCATTTTCCAATCTGATTACACGGCTTCTTATTCCGGCAGCCTTAAACCTTCATGGCAGTTTACCAACATTTTCATCACTTTTTCTTTTACAAAGCAAAAGAACTGATAAGCTCTCAGGTACCCGGGATTTCATAGTCGATGGCTGGCAGGCAGCCAGCTTCCCTCGCAGCACAAATGTTTCGTGCCACAATGCAAAAAGCACACTGAATTTAACAGATAGCACAGGACTATTAGAATTTTGCAGTCCGTACAAGCAGGCAGCATGTTTCTGTCTTTGCAGATGCAGACAGTTCTGTTTAGCCGCATTTATAACATGCCTACACCCGAAGGGACAGGGTAAAAAAAAAAAAAAAAGAAAAAAAAAAGAAAGAGAGAAAAAAGGCAGAGAACAAATGAAGACAGAGCACTGTCACTAATTCAATGGCACTACAAAGTGTACATCCAAGTTACTTCATTACAAAGCTGCCAGATTACTGAGAATTAGAGGCAGTGCTCGTAACTTTTGATAAAAACTTAATTTAACAAAAAGGAAAATAAATCTTCACATTAAATGAAGTTGTCAGACTTAAGATGAAATACTATTTTTATGCTAAAGCAAATGAAAAAAATGAGACTCTGTTGCCTATTATGTCACCTATTGCATTAAAGCAGCCACAAGATATCAGAGATATCATACCTGGGTTTACTTACATCACTCAAACGATGAAAGAACAAAAAGACAATTCACGTTGGCAAACATGACACAGCTTTATAAGAGGCTCATTCTAATTTATATCGTGCACTGTCTAAAAATCTGAGGTATGTAGGAAAAATTAAAGACATGTATGTTTATATATTATGTGCATAGAAAGAAAACAACACACCGCAGAATGAAAGTTCTGGAAGGAGATTATCCTGTAAATCCTAAGGATTTCAACAAAAAGAAATCCACTAATAAGCAAGAGACAAGGGAACTCCCTTCTTTTTCCTTAAAGAAAAAGACATCAATATTAAACCAGTGAGTTTTCTCTGATTGCTGCGGAGGCTCACACCGACCATCCACGCACTGTCAGCATAACGCCCCAAAGCCCGCCTGGAACTCACATAGCAGAAAGTTAATTGCACAGATAACAATCCGCCCCCTTCTCCCCAAGCAGAACATTTCTAACGTTGAGTGGACCGTACGGAAACCTAAAGGAATAAGGCCCTTAAAGTATTCTTGGAAGAAATGCAGTTTTGCATATCGTTGATCCCACGGTAAGGGGGCAGGGGTGGAAAGACGAAGGGCAAGATAGCGAGTTATGGAGCAAGGGGAATAAAACCCAACCAAGTACAAGCCCGCCGGCGCGGTGGTTCGGCGCTCAGCTCCCTGCGGCGCTGCCCGCACACCCCGGAGCCACCGGCACCAGCACCGCCGGACGGGCCGGGATTTGAACTCGCGTCCCCCGGGCCCTGCGCCACGGGGTCGCGCTGCGGGCTGGGGCCGGGCGGGCGGGGAGGCCTCCGGCACGGCACGGCACGGCGGGTTGGGCCGAAGCGGAGGATGCTCGGCCTCCCGGTCCCTCTCTGCGTGTGTATTCGTAGACGCGCATCGCCGTGTGCTGCGCTACAAATGCTACAAATGTTTGTGGAGAAGCACAGAAACGAGCTCCCCGCAGCCATACGTCGTGCCCAGTGCTGCCGAAACCTTCCCACCCCAACTCTTCTCCTTCGCACAGCTGCAGGGCCGTACACGTGCACACGGAGGCTGCACGCGTGCAGTCTAACACACCTCATGTGGTTACGTGTAAAACCGTGTGCAAGTATGTGGCTTTATCTTTAAAATTACACGTGCTAATTTGCATGGAAATACCAGCTCTAATAAAACAAAAAACAGACATGAACCAGCTTCCAGTACCAACACCTTATTCCCATGAACAATTCCCAGTAAACTGTTTGTTTCAACTGCAGGGCGTGGGAGGGGTTGCTGCTGGTAGATGCAGGTTGGGCATTGCCTTTTTTTTTTTTTATTCTTTTTTTCCTCTTTTCTTTTTTTTGCTTTCCTCTATGATTTATTGGATGGTGAGCAAACCCACTTAAACTATAGTTGTCCGTATGAATCACTAATTTTCATGTTTCTAATTAAAATGTAAACAGTGTAATGAAGACATCAAGTTTTTAGGCAAATGTCTCTTCCAGTGCCACTTGGGGTATGGTAATTACTGAAGCAGATCTATGGATGCTCCCGAATCCTCTACAAGTCCAGATTAAAAGCATTACTGCTAAACCTTGCTTTTTACACCAGGGAATTGTGTTCTCTAACCTATTCCCAGTTTGCTTACAGATGCATATCTGTACCAGCCTTTATAACTAGTCATTAAAAAAAAAATCAAAATAGAAGTTTGTCACAGAAATGAAACAGTTTGTGAAGGGGAAAAAAAAAAAAAATGTGACTTTGCTTAAAATCAAATTTGATTTCCCTTTTATGATTACACATAGCTTATGATTACCAGCATTCTAAAACCTGGGCTGAACTTACCGCCTTAGTGCCTCCTGCAGAAAAAGAAAAATAGGTGAGGTTTACCAGGAGAATTTTCTAAAAAGCATAAATGATATGTCAGGCCTGTATCAAAATTCCTATTGTCCCAAAACGCTTGTTTCATAGTCAATTAATTTGGTATATATATTAATTGGGAAAACACTGATTAAAAAAAAAAAAGAAAAAGAAAAAAGAAATCTATTCACTGAGAATAAAAATGTAAATGCCCATTCCAAATACAAAATTCTTGATGTGCAACTGAAAGTCTTTTGTCATATTTATTCCAGCCTTTATGTCTATATCTGAAATTTGTCAGAATTTATCCTAAAGCAAATGACCTCTCCTGCATTTACCGAAGGAATACAAGTCCTCTCCTGCTTACAATTGTTAATTGAGCCTGTCTGCTGCAGAATCTCTTTCCTCTCCATATAAGCCAGGATACTTGTTTTACATATTTACTGCCACGCACTTGAACAGTACTCTGTTTTATAATACTGGGGGTTCCCCCCTCCCTTCTGGAAGCTTTTTTTTTTTTTTCTCTCCTTCTGTACTCCAAGTAGCTAAAGCTGCAATCCACAGTGAAATAAAGCATCTGAAATGCCTAGCAGAGGAGGATTTTCTCCCTCCCTTCCTGTACTCCACGTCCACATTCTGACTGGTCTGGCCAATTTTCATATTATTTTTACATAAATGCTAGACAAGCATGGCTGTGTAGCTAACCTAGATCGTGAAGATGAGAGTGCACGGGATGTATGTGTGCATATGTGCGCATGCATAAACATTTTAGTGGGTGGTCCACCATTTCGGTTTTATTGTACTAGTAAAGTACTGTATACAAACACATGAATGCTTCTCAGTTAAAAAAAATATACATAGGATTTCAGATTACAACAAATCATAGAGCATCTTGTCCCTCAAACCATAAATGCCTTAGCAGAATAAAACAAAACAAAACACTATTTAGGCATTTCCCTCAAATGTATTGTTCCAGCAAAACCAGATTTAATTAGACAAATAGCAATTCAAAGGCAAGGGCTTTATAATATGGTACTCCTGAAAATGATGGGGGGTTGCAAGTGAAAACACACAGTTCTCATTTAGCTTCGTGCTTCAGAAAAAAATTACATACACACTCACACATGCTAAATTTTTTTTTTTTCCTTTATGGATCAAGACAATGGGGAAATCTTATGTCCTCACACCAGTTCCAAGGCCATTCTAATCAGGTGTAATTTTTAATGAACACTGACTGTTTGGTGCTTATTCAAGGTATTTCATTAGAAGGTTATTCATTTAAGATAAATGTTTCAACCATATCAAGCTGTAACCTTTCTTGAAATGTAAATGAATGGTTTAAATGAGAAGATTAATAAAGAAGGGATGTTCCAATTCCAAGCATGGCATGCTATGTATTTTTAAATTTGTCTATGCCAGATGCTGTCAGTCAGAACAAAAAACTGTCCAAGCAGACAATCTGTGCGTCTGAATGTTGATCATGTTGGAAAGTAAAGGGGGAGGGGGGAGAGAGTGTGTCAAGGATTCATGGTCCTTCATCTTTGCAGTAGAGCAAACACGTCTCTCAGTATAACGACAGACAGCTGCTTCCACTTTCTAATGTGCCCTAACTTAGATCACTGAAAGAATTGTCAGCACTCAGAGAAACACACAAAGATAACACAGCCAGCTGCCATGAAGGGGGAAACAGCACAGCTCAGAAGAAATGGGATTTGTTCCATTTGCATGATGCTGGCTCCCTTGGGCCCCTTTCTTTCAAATCCAAAGCACAAAAGACAACACTTAACATATTTGCTTAAAGATGACAACCTCATGTTGATTTCATTTGGATGTAACAGTGTCAGGATTACAGATATAAGAATATATTATATCTGTAACAGAGACTGACAAATGTATCCATCAGTGAAACTGTCTGATTCATCTGCTTATACAGCCATTTTACCATCCCAAGGGTGCCATCTAAGTAGTAACTTTAGAAGACTGAAGGTCTAATTTTATTACACCACATTTCAACCTACTAAACAATATTATTTCTAAAATAGATCATTTTTATTGGAAGTCTCCCTGATGAAAAATCCAGTAGACACCG
This sequence comes from Chrysolophus pictus, assembly GCA_037305975.1. Lineage (NCBI taxonomy): Eukaryota > Metazoa > Chordata > Aves > Galliformes > Phasianidae > Chrysolophus > Chrysolophus pictus. The sequence goes on from CM074582.1 coordinate 17,088,229, forward strand.
GAGAATTTATGAACTGTATGGGTCCTTTGAACTCAATATACTGCCCATTTTAAGCAACTTTCTTCATATATGATCAAAACCTAAGCTCAAATAACCGAAACCGAGTTAAAAAACACGGATGATAATGAGAGCAATTTAAATATGACATCATAGCCTGCCGCTGTTTGAGTATCTGCTGTTTGGCAGACCGTCACTATACAAAGTGCTTTACCACATCCTTGTTATGGTTCTGCGTCAACAAAATAGTTTCTTTGATAGAAACTCCACGAGTAATCATTCAAAACACTGTGACCAGCTATGCAGTCAAGGTTTTCACCGAGCAGTCTGTAAGTCACACGAAAGCTACCAAAAGCCAAACATGCCAGTCCTCACATTACAGTTCAGTTGCAAAAACAGAAAACCAAAGGAAAGGGCGCACGCATGTACAATCGCTCATCTGCGCAGCTTTATGGACCAGCTTTTTTTTTTTAATCAGATGAAACAATTAGGCTGTGGTTACAGGCTGGCTTCAAACACATTACACTCAACTGTCTGAAGGTGAAAGCCTCCCTCCTTCTGCCACCACCAAGTGACTTCGCAGAACGCTCTCACCACACTGCTTTTTCTGGAGGAACTCAGCATGCTTGTTGCTATCTGCTGCCACCAAGAACTGTGCTGCAATTCACTAGATTGAAGTTGTTTTGTAAAATGGAGTTAACTGCTGTACGTGGAATTTCAGCACAGCAGATGGTTACCAATCATTATTTTCAATTTGTTTAGTTTCAAGTAATGGGGCTGGTTGGGAGGAGCAGTGAGGACAGGAGCGGGGAGAGGAGCAAGCTGAGCTACTCTGCCTCTGTACAGACAGTGCTAGATGGTATTGGTGTTAAAAGGAGGTAAAAAGGCTTCGCTGGAACAAAGCTAAGCAGTAAATAAACAAACATGTTTGAAATCAGTTGATTTTTTTTTTTTTCCACTTTATAAAGCATACGACATTTAAAAGGGAGCATTTATTGATCAATTTGTGCCCTGTTCAAGAGTTAACTTACATTTTAAATACTGGAAATGGACTTTAAAGTTTCCAGCAGTAAATTGTCTCTGTTCACATCTTGCCATCATTCAAGTTTAAATCACTCTCTACTATAAGTGGTTCAGTTGTTGAACTGGAAATGGAAAAGGAACCATTTATGGACAAGTGCACATGAACAGAAATTAAGCTGTAAATATCTGGGCTGGGCCATTATTGTAGTCCAGAAACATCTGGGGCTGAAGCCCAGGCTGGGCCTCGCTCCTTCAGTGTTCAGGTAATTGCTTAGATGATTTATAACTTACTGTTTCTATTAAGAATGGCTGAAAGAGAAATTTGGAGCTGAATTGTAAAATGATCTCCAAGGCTTTGCTTTCACTTTCATTTGTTCATATGAAAAAAAAAAAAGAGGGAAAAAAAAAGAGGAAAAAAAAAGTCCTTAGCTATTTTTCCTCCCCCTCCTATGTTTAAGAGCTACAATGTTCCACAAGGACAAAAATCATCCCTTTCTCCATTCATACCAAAGGCATGACACCAGCAAACGTACCCTTCCAGCAGCAAAACTGAAGACCATTCTTCCAGCTTACATTTGAGTTGCTCAATGCTTAACACTGCCCAGCGAAATTCATTTTGCATCATTTCCCTCACATAAGTGCTTAAATAAATTCCTATACAATGTACGGATACATTCACAGCACATTCAGTTGTCCCTGTTCTGTCAATCTGAGAGGCTCTGCCCACAGCCACGAACGAGATGGACATTGCTGCATCATCTTGCCAGGAGCCCAGAGAGACCACAGCCACATCACAGAGATGCTCCTGGCCCCGGGACTGGTCTCCCCCCTTCCTTAACATAGTCTGAGCCCCTTGGCTGCCAGAGCAAGCTGTAAAATACACATATTAGGCAGGGCTCCTGTACTGGTTTTTGGAGGACAACAGACAGAACAGCAGAGACAGTCTCTGCCCTTAAACCACTCCAGCATCAAAAAATTTGGTTGACTTACCAGATATCCTAACTCCATTTTCACCCTTTTTCCATTATGGTGAAAGCTTGTTCCAAGTACTTTTCTGGGGATGGAGCTTGTAAGGGGATCCTGCAGGGGTTGCACTTCCACTCTGTGCCAAGATTTCTGCATGTTGGGCAGCTTACTGCCCTGCTCCAGCATGCAACACTGAGCAAGAGAACGACTGCTGCTTGGGGGTATGCCAAGGTGGAAGGGACACATCAGCAACTGCCCCAGCCCCTTCAAGAAAAGGGGATTAGAGGAGGGACAAAATGCACCACCATTATTTCTCCAGGAATGTAACTATGCTTTCACCACAGATGATCAAATTATAAAAAAAATAGCACCTAGCACTTCCATAGATGGCGCTTCATCTTGTAAATGTTTCTCTCCTTCATGTCCATAAACTATGAAATGCCAACAAAAGCTATATGATTTTAAAGTAATAGAAAACTGCATATGGGGTTGTATCAATCGAGGAACACACTAAATAAGCCATCCAACCACTGACTGCATTTTGGTAAACTTCCCCAACAAAATTTGGTCCAGGATTGCCTATAAAGCAGATACCATATACTTCCTATAGCATACAGATTCTTATTTCTTTTAAAATAAGTTTTAAATAAAAGCTTGGAAAAGTTAAGTGGTGATTGAGCACTAATTTCCCAATTACATGCCTACAAAGTAAACAAAACCAGTGTCCATAACTTTTGCTGGATTTTTTTCACATTTTTTCCATTTGTTGTACAGAAGTATAGAAATCCAGCAATGCAGTTATGCTTCAAGGGTCAACAGTGAACGCCTAGTTAAAATGCTGCTTTCACGCAATTAAGAAGCAGGTTTGCCCAGAGTAACATACTTATCCATATGATTACACGGAAGACTCAGTGCAGTCATCAAAGGAAATACTTTTCTCCTCCTAAAGCATATGTGCTCCAACTACACTTTAGTTTGGACTGGCAAAGTAATTTTTAGAAATGCTCAAGCAGTAAGTACCCAAGGTAAATAGCACCCTTTTAGGAAAACTTGTATACTTTTTTACTGACACTTAATGCAACAACATTTTTTTATATATATAAATTTTTCACTACGCAACAATATTCATTTTCTCAGACCAGAACTAAACTATGGATTGCAGTGTGGGTGGTTTCTTACTTTATGGCACCAAATCCAAGAGTAGTTGCTCTTTTGTTCTACTTCAATACATCTAATGAAAAACTGAAGCAAAGCATAAGATTCATCTAAACTACTGGAAGCCCTCTGATTTCTAATGATGATATACTGAAGGAAAGAATCATGGCCAAACATTTGAACTGGAGAAGAAGTCTGACATCACATAAATATCAATATTGGTAACAGTAGTCCACACGAGAAGAAAAAAAATGTGCCATATAGCATTTCATAAGACAGTGTCATGCAATTGAATCTAAGCCACTGTAATAACCTAGATTTTAGTATAAGTTTTAGTACCTAAATTTTGCAAGTCTAGAGTATTGTGGGCTGGCTTCTGTAGCCTTCTCTACAGCAAAGAACAGTGCATACCTAAAGAAAGATTCCCAGGATGTCGTAAAGGTATAAATGTACTTTACTGTAAACAACTGAACCTTATCATCATAACATAGTGGATTGGAGTCTTCATGTTCATAAACAGTGTTGCTAGAAAAAAAATATATCACAAGTACAAAAGAAAAGAAGAAAGAAGTGAAAGGAAAGCAAGTCAGCAGAACTCTGGGAAGTATGAGAAATACACCTAGAAATTTCATTATGCAAAACGAATGCAATTCTGCCTGTAGGTGTTAAGCCTTTGGATGCTGGCTGTGCAGTTGAGGCTTGGCCAAGGAGATTGCTGCCCTGCCCTCTAGGGGCTGGGTGCCTGCTGAAGGGACTTCTCAGCTGATAATGAAATACAGAGGAAGCTAGTGGAACAAGATCTGTAAGCAGTGCTTTCCCCTTTCATTTTTTTCTAAGTATATTTTATGTACTCCAAAACACTGTAAGTATTAATACAGCAAACCAAATCTCTAAAGGATTCCTGTCAAGTACAAATACATGCATAAACACAAGATATAATTGAAAAAGCCTTTTCTTAATGAGTTCATGGGTGCTTTGGCACAGTATGTAAAATGTAAATTTGAAATTTTAAGATGATATACCAATTTCCGCAGTTGGGCTTTGGAATTAAAATATATAAAGTATATATATCCAGCATCAATGCAGATTCAGGTTACTCAGACTAACATGGAGCCACACCCTACAAATAACAGTGATGAATTTTCTTACCATTCACCTGTGTAGCCATACAGTGTGGATCTTTTTAAAGACAAAAACATCTCAGAGTAAAAACAGGGTCAAATTTTGCTAAGGCAGTAGGTAAAAAGCTCTAATCCACCTAGTCAATCGCACACTAGTTGAAATACAGCCCACAGAGCACTTAATGACACAGCCCAACAACGTGGCATTTAGTGCACAAATGCAAACGAATGGCTTTTTTCCTTCTTAAACCGCACATGACTTTTATCCTTATTATCTTACTACTGACAGCAAGTAAGTCTTGTTACAGTTAACTAGGAAACAAACTTGCTTGCCAGGAGACCAGTGTTGAACTACCCATGATACTTCAGAAACCACATACTAGTATATTATATTATAACATAAAAGAAATTCCTCCTGAAAGCGGTTATCCTATAAGAAACGTGGGTATACAAGGCTTCCCTCTTTCCAGTGTCTATTCACTACGTAATGAACACATTAATAGCTATCCAGTCACAGTCTTTCACTTAAATTATGCACGAAACATGCCAATTTGAAACTGGTTGGTATATAGAGCAAAAAGAAACAACACAAGGAAAATAGTTATTTTCACCTCTAAAAGGATAGTTATGTGATAAATTAACATCATTAATGCAAACCTCATTATTGCAACTACACAGTACTATCATGCCCGTTCGTACTTAATTTTCTTGTGGAAATTACATTATACAACACAGCATATAATCGGTTCTGATTGGGGTAGGAGAGAACCAGTCGTTAACTATGACTAAAATGACCGGTTTTCCAGCGCAGTTGTCTTCTAATTAAATCTAAGTGTGGAGCACAGTCATTGAGATATGCTGTAATGATTTGCTTGGAAGTCTTTTTCCCTTTTGTTGTTTCCCTTCTGCTTATCAGACTGCTTTACACCTCTACCTTACTAGAGCAGGAAGGAACCCCGCTGTGCTCCCAGCAGATGCCATGAAGGTCTGCATTACTCACCTCCTCATCGCCCACATGCAGAAGCACGGTTCAGCTCTCCCTGGTGGAGGACCTAACAGATATGAAGGTGCCCTGATGGATGTCAGGAGATGGAACCACGCGCACGGGATGGGATGTCAGCAAGAACAGCACCGCTCCCTCTCAGGTCCTGCGTCCCCACATTTGGAGATGTGGGACAAACCCACACAGGACAAACACTAAGCGCCCACGGGGCAGGACATGAGGAGCAGGGTCAGCGAGCAGGGATAGGGCACAGGCAGATGAAATCCCCAGAGCAGAGTGCCCGTGGGCCTGCAAGGCCTGGTACTGGCCAGGCTCCAGTAATGGCAGTGCAAATTGAGGCCCTGGGGAGCTGGGAGCACACAAGCAAGCTTTTGTTCACCAAACCCCAAAAATGTACGTGGGAGATCTGGGAGGTTGTTTCCATTTAAATGGCATACGTATTTCTAGACCCAACTGTTTTACTCTGTTTATTGCACGTCCTGGGTGATCTTATACCTGGTAAGGAAAAGATTTCTCCTAGCTAGCACAGTGACAACTACTTAAAGTAACGATCATCTGCTACTGTACACAGTGTGTCCATTTACTTCCCTTCAAAACTTCTGGACAAGGAAGAAATCAACAAATCCAGTGCAATACACGTTACAGGACAAAATAAAATAAAATAGTAAAATAACAAAGTAAAATATAAATACAGTTTGGGGGGGTGGGCGGCAGAAAACAACAAGGAAGAGCACAGCAAAGTCATTTGAAGGGACACAGCCTTTTCAGTGTAAGCACAGCAGCTGATTAAAATGTTCTGATTTTAAAACACCTTTATTATTATAAAGTAAAACAGAATTTTGTGCTAAAAGAAACAAATTTTATTCTAGTGGACAAAACTGTAGATATTTACAAACATCCCCTCAGCTCCCCTTCCCACACACATACACAGATATAAAATTGGGTTACTTCTCTGTAAATAGGCTTAGCTCCTGTAAATATATCTCAGGATTTTAGGTGTACTTTTTCACACTGTAAGATTTCCATATAGAACCAGTTTAATCTAACTCTCTCTGATTATTATTAGAAACTCATTATTTGAGGACATCTATCTTTACAGTAACTATGCGCCATTAAGGAGCACAATGCCCATAATTGTTTAAAAAAGCCATAGGGGGTGGGGGAAGGGAGAAGAGGATCAGGAGGAGGGAGAAGGTAAGGGAGGGAGCTTTTGCAATTAGAGCAGCAGCATCTACTCTGAATTTTGCCCACTGGAACATTTACACATTAACGAACTAAGTTTAAAGTTTTCTCCATCCAAAATCATGAATGAGTCACTCATTACACTTTTACGTAACACACGTATTTTTGTCCTGATGAATATTAAATGCCTTCTTACTACCACCAGGAAAAAATAAATGCCCTATTTACTCTATTACACAGCACTGATACCTCAAAAGAGGACTGTAGCATTCAGTGTACAGCTAATGCCTACTATTTTCTGGGGAAAATTCCTTATAACCCTCCTCAACTTGTTTGCAAGGTTTGTTGCAGACCTGCATATTCCAAGCTGTGCAAGCTGCAAGGACACAGTGCCTCTGACAGCACCCAGAAGTGGCAGCTGGATGGCAATTGCTGGGATGCAATGGGATGCAGTGCTCCCTGATGCTCCACTTGAGTCTCAAGCTGCAGCTGTTCTGGCAGCTCTGAAACTGGAAAGTACAGGGACCTTGGCTAAAAACTACTGCTGATAGTAAGTGACAACGAATTCCACTATCTCTAAGCTGCTGACATCTTTGGAGAAAAAAAATATGTGCATTTGTCAATTGTTCAAGAAATAACAAAACATCTTTCCTTAGTCAGTGGTGAAAATCACTGCTCCAAGTGAATCCTGGTGTCAGTTGTCCAGCACTCTGTATCATATGGATAATGTATCACCTCATAACTCTTTGAACATTTATAACTAGTGAAAACATTAAAAACATCATTAACAGAGGTACTGGTTACTCACAGTCCCTACAAGCTCAAAATCAAATATGTTTTACCTCAACTATCTTTAAAAAAAAAAAAAAGAAAAGAAAAAAGGCTTCTCAAACTTCTTAGCTACCCATGTCCCAACAAAGACACTCTCTGCACACAGGCACAAAAGTGTGCCACTGATATGACTGTTATGTTGGCAAAAGCTACATGTCAAATAGCAAGAAGTGCTTCATACTGCTAATTACATGGCATTCACCAAGTTTGAGCTTCAGCTCTACCAACACTAATGTTAACCTGGGAAAGAGATACAATTTTTCAGTTGAGTACTGCGCCATCAGTGAAATCATTGCTAGCACTAAAGTTTGTAAACTGAAAGCAGAAAAATGTACCTGTGTTGCAGCATAAACAACTGCTGCACAGGACAAAAGGATAAAATGAATGAATGAAAATCAAAGAACAAAATGAAAATCAATGATCAGAAAAGGTTAATTGCTGCACGAATACTTTCCAAAATACAGTTATTTCAGCTTTTATCAAAGGCAGAGAGTAAGAAATAAAAATTATCCGAAATTCTATAAGGACATGAAAAATAACTATCTTTAAAACAGAATATCTGCCTGATATTTATGGTATGTTCAATACAGCACTAGCACACATATGTAGTTAATATAGAGCTGCAGATTTAACAATGGGAAGCTGAAAAATAAGAGTTTGTAAATTAAGTGTACACTCAGCTAAATAGCTAGCAAATTTACATTCTCCTTCTATATACAAACAGTTTTCTTAGCTTAAACCAGCAATTTTCTGATGGTCTGGTGATATCCAGTTCACATATTGTCACAGGTGACTTTAACCCAAGCTTACTTTTATATTATTTTCATTTTGAATTTCCCTATTTTAATCCAGTATATTGTTTGTCAATTAAGTTTAAAGCTCTTCATAAAACTCCGTATGTATTTTAAATGCAACTAATTTGTAGAGAGTGCAGAAAAGGAGTGATATGATCCAAAGCGAGTTTACATGCAACAACACAGCACTATTCTTTTAGAGCTGCAAGAGGAAACAGAATTGTATTCATTTACCAAGAATGTATTTCTACAATACTGTAGATAGCGATGTGGTGCACAAATGCCAACAACAAGGGCCTGAAAATAGGATCAATTCTTTTCCTCCTCAGAAACAATCTTGTAAGCATCTCAGTTCCCAAAGACATAAAAGAATAGTTACTTTTCTGAGATCTTTTGATATCGCTTTTCATGGTGGAGCTACCCATGAGTGATGGGAGAAATCTCTTTTGAAAGTAAAAGCGCACCTTCAAGTGTGTTCAGATACATCTTTGCTGTTCCTTTCTGTGTTTCTCAAGTTTCACTTGAAAAGGATGCTTGATTTTTTAAAATTTGGTTTAGGTATCACAATGGGATACCTTATATCAGTCAGTGCTTGCAAACCTCATTCTTCCAGTGCGGAATCTAGCTGTTTCTTTCTGTGTCAACACAGGAGGCTGAAGTAATCAGATAGGTCTAAAGAAGACAGTGGACGTTAACCTGTGCTTTCTCAGAATCTATGATGAGTAAGTTCCTACATTCAACATGACCATGCTGAGCCGCAAGGTATATAAATAGCTACTTTTCATCTAAAAAAGCACAGTGATCACAGAAGCTTGCACAGCAGAACTATCAGTTCATAATATTTTAAATGTCAATATCGATACTATTGTCAAAGATTCATCATTTCTGCATATAACTTCATCCTTTCCGTCCACCCTCTGCTGTCACTCAGAAATATAAAGTAATGTTGGCTCTTCCCCCCCCCCCATGTCTCCAGAAGAAACACACACACTGTAACTATCATCTGCTGTGCTCTACAGGAACACCTTTATGGCATCACAGTTCTCATAGTTTTATTAAGTGATAATTCAAGCTGCCTATAGCTTTGTAATAATTGCTCACATGCTAGAATGGAGAGACAGAAGGAAAAAAAGAAACCTCACAGAGGAAAACAGGGATGTTATTTGTAGCATATCAAAAGGCAGGCAACAGTTGCCGTAAATAAATCAGGAAAACAAAAACAAAACAAAAAAAAAAACAAAAAAAAAACCAACAACCTTGAATGAGAGCACAAAGATACTCTCCCAGCACAAACCTCTATAATGCACCAGTTCCAGCCCCTTCTCCCATCTCCTCTCAATATTCATTTTCAGATTCCATTCAGATCAGCAGGAATTACAGAAACATGCATCAGTATTAAGTATTTTCTCAAACTGCAGATGAAAAACAAAAAGTTTAATTATGACCTATGTCAGAGAACCATTCATTCAGACCCTGCTTAATTAGATGTGAGACAGCTATCTTAGATCACAAAGTTTGACAACAGTATGCTCTTATTGCAAATAAGATACAGATTACTGAAACCAATTCATCATCGCCAAACTATAACCAGCATGACACACACGCACATTCAAAAAATATCCCACAAAATCAATTGCGGCATACATCTTCATGCGCTGAGCAATTCGCATATGGAAAACCACCCATTCGCTTTAACAGAGTGCGTGATGCATTAAAAGTAGAATGAGAAAGGGTTAAAATCAGATAAGAAAAATCAGTATGTGATTTCCAAGCCTGAAGAAAAAAACGGACTCTCATCACCAAAGTTTGCTATCGTATCAAAATAATCTCAGCATTTTTCTCTCCATCACTTTCAAGATACCTGAAGTTTAACTAAATACACTGGCAACACTACTCTACACTTGAAAGAAACAGAACAACTATTTTCTCAATAACAGTTAAATAATATGACTGGTAATTGCTATTTCAATGTTTCATGGCACATTAGACTACACACTTAATAGCACATTATAAAAAATAAAAAAGCAGCAAATGACATAACAGTCATCTGCAGTTGCATTATTTTTAATTATAACGGAGACAGACGAAACTTTTTTCCAAACACAGAAAAAATAAAGAACAAAAAGTTTTATTCCCTTATTTGCCTAGAGTAATGCAAGGCTCTTGCTATTGTGCAAATATCGCAGCCGTTGCAGCAAGGCACACTGCTCACATGATGAACCAGGTAGCTCAGCATTATGAGCTGTTTGACGGGAGGAACAGACACACAATATTGCTATTACCATACTGTGCGTGGCGATACCTCACAGCAATATGACTCAGCCAAATGGAAGCGTGAACCCCATGCTCTCATCGCAGCCACCCGTGAGTGCTGGCAGCCAGCGGTGCTCCGTGCAGCCCTCCCCTGCCCACGCTGCCCTGCCAGAGCCCCGCTCCCTCCCAGGTGCTCCAGTAACTGAGCCCGACCAACTATTTCTCCTTCCATTTTACCCTCACTTGTCACGGAGTTAGACCAAGATCAACAGGTATTTAGAAGCAATAATAGCGAAGTCTGCTTGTATTTACCAGGTGGCTGCAAATACAAATTATCTTCTGAGAAACATAATACGCATCCACGTGCACTCCTTAACATGCTGATCAGGGGGGTGGCAGGTACAATTATTAAAGGACTGAAAGCCTTAGATTTCCTCTGACCTCCATTACAGCCTGGGACTCTCTGCTCCTTGAAGGATAAGATTGTGTTTGTCGAACCTCCGGTAACACGCTGCCATTGGATTTTCTCTGTTCTGCTTTAGCTATCGCCTTTTAAAGGAAAGCAGTTTCACTAAAGGAGATGTATATATGTTGTTTTGAGGTTCTGAGATTTTTTTTCTTTAAAAAACAACAAAAAAAATATCCCAGGGATTTTTAATGCTTGCGTTTCTCACACACTCTATAAAAATATCACTGACATAAGGTGAAAAGGTCGCATGCCTCATGGAAATGGAGCCAAATGTTCCAGTAAGGATTTTCACCTGGAAAGTATCCTTATATCTACTCCTGCTTATTGGGGAAAAAAAAAATTATTATTATTTTTGCAACAACAACAACAAAAAAAACACAACTCCAAGCCCTTCCCCAGCCTGCAGTTTCCTGACGTGATCCTTCCCAGCAGGAAGATAAGTTTTCACTTAGAGGATAGCATCTCCAGCAGCAAGAGTTTAATACTCTGCAACAATATCGGGGATACGCAATCCTGAATTTACAGCTGTTCAAATTACTTCTATAGCTATACCGTTCATTTTGGAGCAGATGCTTATCTAAAATTCCATATATTTTGGTAGCCATAATATCTGATTTTAAACAGCCTCCAATAAGCCAAAGAACAGTGCTAAAAGAAAAAAAAAAAAAAAGCCACAAAAAAAGCTATAGTGGGCCTGATCCCGGGAACTGGAAACCCCTGTAGCTTTTTAAGCTAAACCATTTTACACCAGCTAAGGACTGAGCCCAGTATGCACAATTCCACTTCTGAGTTGATCTTTTATTTTTATTCCACAGGTACGGTGCTTTGCTTCCCATCGACTGTTAATAACAAATGAGAACCTCTAATTAGTTTATCCTGACTTCTTTTTATAGTTATTTTTTGCTTTTTCTTATCGGTGACTCAGGGAGGGCTGGGGGGAGTGCTGACTGATCAATTAATCAAGTGTTATTGACACGCAGTATTCTTCAACATTTCAGAAATGTCTGCAGAACAATTTCCTCCAATCATAAGATCAATGAATCAATGTAAAACCCCAGTAATTAAATTTATCAACTCAGTATCAATACACCAGGCACTTTATGAAAGTATTATGTGAAGTTTGTTCTCTTAAGGGATATATTGATTGAGGGCAAAGAGGCAAATATTTCTATTATTAGATCTGGGAATGCTAGTTCAAAACTCAGTCTGTTATAAACAACATACAAATGTTTCATATTCACAGATCTCATGCTGATTCTGTACCATTAAACCCACTCCTAACTGGCAGATAAGCCTATTAATTGACGATTAAGACTACGGGAAGATCAGTCATTATATTCAATGCTTCTTATACGCATTCATTGAACAAACGTATTGACAGGAAACGTGCAAAATCATTTTCCTCTAGGATTTATATTTTAAAAAGGGAAAGAGCATCTAAACAGAAGCAGATTTCAAACCTCGTTCATGCAGCACAGAATAGCCTTAATTAATTAAATTTTAAAACTAAAGCTTTGCACTGGGAAACATTATCAAATCTCTCTCCATTATATACGGTACTATTACTAACTGAGAGATGAACTATAAAGCCTGAAGATGACACATCTGATAAGAAATGAAGAAACAAAAACAACATCCAAATGTTCTACACTTTGAATTTTAAAGGGCTAGGATACAAACTATTCTGAATACATATTTAGTAACTGTTCCTTAGTATACATGTGTAAGCAGGTAGGGCACCAAAGTTCATGAAGAGCTATTTTATCAATTATCAGAAAAAGAGATGTAGGATTTTTATAATGAGGAAAAAAAACACGCGGTTTTTGCTCTGCCTAAATAAAAAGTTGTAAGGATAAAAGAGCAGTTGATGACATCCAACTGTCATTTATTCCTGTGATTCCTCCAATGAAGATATCAATAACAAGCTTCATGTTTCTAAAATGCTGGTAGAATAAGAGAAGCAGACGTGCATGTTTTTACAGATGTTCCAGTAAATAAAAAGCATTTCATTGTGTACAGAAAGTATCTTATTATGAAGAGGGAAACAACAACAAAAACCCCAAACCCACTACATTCACGTAGGAGTCACATCCTGTTACAAACATCAAACAACAATGAGCCTTTATTACCATGCTATGATTCCTTCATTTCAAACATGATTAATTAGCAAGTATAACACTCACCACAACTCCCACCACGCTGCAGCTTGCTGCCTATTTGCAAATGGGTCTCTAACAAGTATCCATAAGTATTAGTCTCATTTATGACACTGAAGAAGAGGAGTCAAATCATTCTGCTGTAAAGACTTCCTTCATCCCTTAGCCAAAAAAAAAAAAAAAAGGAAAAAGAAAAAAAGAAAAAACCCAACAACAACAACAACCCCCACACACAAACAACAAAAGCTTCCCCTTTCATTCATCCAGAGGGATTCCTTGATAATCCAAACATAAACTTCATACAAAATGAAAAACTTTTTAGAGAAGTTGCTAAACAATTAAAATGGTTGAAAATAACCACGGAGAAGGGAAAAGAGCAGTTTAGACTTCGTTTTGGCTTTTTTCTTCCTTGAATCCTTGCTTTACATTAAATTTGAAATACGCTGCTTCTGGTGAGAATGAAAGTACAGTTCACGTGTCAAAAATGGAAACAAAAAGAGGATGAGGAGGGAGAGACACACTTAACAGGACCCTTAGCGTGGTTTAAGCTGTGCAAACAGATGTCTCCAGATGTACCACTCCTGCAATAAACATTACTTTGGCAGTAAAGGAAACTTTGCTTCACAGGGAGGAGAGGTGAAAGCAAGATTACAAATACACGAAGAGCAACAAGACTGGGATGAGAGAAAAGAAAATCTGAGATTGCCTCCTCAACCTGAATGCTATAAATACCGTCACAAAAACAACAATGGGAAAAGGCTCAATTTGAAAGCAACAGATGTATTCCCGAGCAAGGAAATCTCCACCATGGAGTAACGCACGAGCACAGACACAGGATCTTTAAAACCACGAACACGGATGCATGAGTGCAAAGGTAAAGTTTTGACGTGAAAATAAAAATCAGGCGGCAGATCCAATACCTCCTTGGTTTACCAGCTCTGTATCACAGATACTTGATGATTTTGTCACGCCTTGAGCTGAGTCATTTTTATGTGCAAACCGGTCCTATTCTCTCCAGCTTTTTCAATTTTATAAATTTGGGATCAAAAACATCAAAGCAGCTCCCACTTCGGACCTAACTTTTAGAGGATCAATGTGACAAGCCACTGCTTGATAGATGTTTCTCTTGATAAATGACTTGTTCAAAAGAGACATTGTAGCTTTCATTTCCTGACCACAACACACTTTTAATTTGCAACAGCAGAGCTGCTGGAGTGTGACCAGTTCCCACTCCGCAGCCCTGCAGGACTGTGGCACTGTCAGGCCACATACATGGCACAACAAAAACTCCGGCAGAGCCACATCCCCAGTGAGATTTGCAGCGAAACTTTTCCTCGAGCAGGAGTCTGACCACATTTGATTTCTCTAAAGAGTGGGCTTTTAAACCTCCCTCCCAGCCACCTCCAACCCCTAACACTGTAGGGAATGTGAAGGGAAGAGGGGAAAAATCCTATCTGGAAATATATACTTAAGTGTTATAGCATATATACAGCTGCCTGATACTACCGTGTTTATTACACACATCTATATTACTGCTACTATAATTATTATTATTATCTGGGAATCGCATTTAACAGTCCAAACCGTCCACACCATCCAATTTCAGCTCTCAGCATACTGTCCGATTCCCGATTTAAAATTTATAAATGTAATATCCTCCTCATCACAAGCAGCAGTCCAATCTGCTCTGAATATATATTACAGCTTTAACATCACAGAGGGAAATCTCCCATCTGGCAATCACATTCGCTCCAACAGCTCTAGGAAAAAAAAAAAAAAGAAAAGAAAAAAAAAAAAAACGTTCCGCTCTCGCTCGCTTGCTCTCCTCCTTAAAACATTTCTCAGGGCAAATTATGTGCATCTAAAATAAACAGTCGCCTTATTGATCGCTTCAAAGTCAACAAGTTCTAAATGCACACTGCAATCAGATCATTCCTGTCGTATAGCACCCGGGATATGTTTAGCAATATAGTCACCTACAGCACCAAAATAGGAGCGTACATTGTGCAACTGCTCTCTCAATCTCTTCCCTGCATTCAGATATGTTATTACGAGAGATCATCAGCCGCACACGCCAGACCTCCCCCTTATCCCAAACACACGCACTCACGCGCGCGCGCTCCCTCCCAGGGTCTCTCTCCAGCCTTATTTTTTGCACCCAGACGCTATTAAAAGTGAACGTACCCCCCTTTTTTGGTTGCACAAAACAGACTAACAGTCGCTCCTGTTGTTAGCTCCTTAGCCTTAATTGCATACCTAGAGGTGCATCTCCGCACCGCTGGGAGACCCACTGAGATTCCCCACGCTCCATTTTATCTGACTTTTTGAGGAGGGGGCGGCGGGGGGGCCGGAGCGCGGCCGCGAGCACCACGCCAGCTTCAGCACTCGATTACTGCCTGCTGCCGCACACTGAGAACAGAGCAGTGGGAACCAGGCACTTGGAAGTGGGCATGGAATACCACTTCTCCAGCAGCATTAAGCGCTCAGCCACAACACTATTTTTGTTTGTTTACATGCAAAACATCCCTCTCACCCCACCCCACTTAAAACCTCCAGCAGATGACTGAGCTGGAAGTCAAAGGGGGAAAAGCAGCTGGAATTCAACGAAAGACTCAAAAACCATTAATGTGCAAAGGGAAAAGATGCATTTCAGGCATGTATGCATGAGGACGTACATAGAGGTGCACACATTCACAGTTACGCGGTTTCCCCCTCAACAACCACTGAGTTTTGCTCATTTACATACCATTGGAGTTCAGTGGTGTGTACAGTGCACTACCAGCAACATGCAACTTTGGGTTTTACAACTGCGATCAATACAACAGACAGAACTAATGCTAGAATCAAAGCAAAAATGATAAACAAATGCTAGCAAAAGAAAAAAAAAATGTTTATATACACGCACAAGTGGAAAATATACTATGAAACATCAGGTATTTACGACACAATATTTGCATGCAGCGTCCTCGGTGCGATATCATGCCATTTAAATTGGTCTTTGCTATTTAGATGCAAAGGAAGTAGATCCCAAAACGGACGTACCATAAACACTGGTGCTACTGATCATTTCTTGCTGGCAGCACAAAAAGCTGAATTGGATTTCTCACAAGCAGGAATTCCAAAGGTTGCTTTTCATTAAAGCCACTTTTCCTCTCAGCTATCAAATGTCACTGCCTTGAAACGTGGGCCCTTTCGTCAGGTATTCATTTAACCTACATGCATATAATTAAGTGGGAAAGCAACATCAACAAAAAGGGGATCTCAGATCACAAGAGAAGAAAGAAAGGGGGGAAAAAAAAGCACATGACCAGGAATGCAAGTCCATGTCAATTTCACTCACTCCCATTGAAACTAACAAGAGCTCCAGGGAGGATAGTAATAGGATCAGTGGATTGTATATACCATTAAATTATACATCTTTCTCTCCCTTCCAAGCCAACAATACGCCCACCACGCTGTCCCCCTCCGCGGCGATGTGCTTACATGTTACTGCACCAGCTCCGCTGACACGTCCGTGCCCCCCCGGCCGAGGCACGGCAATTTAAACCCAACTTTTGTGTGCCGAGGTTCTCATTTGCTCTTATTTGCTCCGAAGTTAGTTGCCTCCAAGTCCGGCCCCGCGTTATCGGCACTTTATTATTTTTAATGCAACTTGAAAATAAATCCAATTAGGAGGAGGAGGAGGTGGGGAGGGAGCTGGCAATCGCGAACTCTTAATCTGCCTACTATTGTTGGCAATGATCAAGGAGGAGAAACCATGCACCGCGGCGGTGGGGCTGGACTTTCCAGACTGCGCTCGGGAGAGCAGAGCGGAGCGGTTCATAGCAAACAGCGGCCGCGAATTACACAAAATACTTCGGGCACGGCCGGGCGCTTAAAAACACACGGCTGTCTCGGAGAGCTTTACGGCTAAATAAAATTTAACGCGGTGGGAGAAAGACCGAAAATAAAAATTAAAAAAAAAAATTGAAAAAAAAAAAAAGATCCTCTTACCTGGAGATTTGGTTCGAGCACCCGATAGGTTAGAGCGGCATCGATCCGGTGTGTTTGCTGATGAATGGGGGCTCGAGTTAAGTGAAGGTGCCTATGATTTGAAATCATTCCAAGTTTTTGAAGGGAAGACTGACTGCAGCCTCTGCCATGTTGGAATTTCAAACCCAAAACAGCTGCTTTGCAAGGAGCCAGCATGCCAGCAGCTGGACGCCTGCGCAGAGCGCCGCCGAGCCAAATTCAAATCACTTTCACGCGAAGAGCCAAAGATCAGTTTTCAAAGGGGGAGCGGCGCGGGGGGCGGGGGCGCTCCGCGGCTTTGCGCGCCGGGGCCGCCGCTTCCCGCGGAGGGCTGCGGGGCGGCCTCGCTCCCTTTCCCCGCGGCGGCGGGACGGGGCCCGCGGGCTTCCGCGGCGGTGCAGGCGGTCGGGCTGGCCCCGGCGCGGCGGCGGCGCGGGGGAGGACCGGGGCCTAGCGGCGGCCCGCGGCCACGGGGCAGGCGGACGCGTGCAGCAGCCGGCGGCGGAGGTCGCCCACCCGCCCCGCCCCGCTCCGCTCGGCCGCCTCGGGCCGGTTCCGGGGTTGCGGCTCGGCTCGGCCTGCGCGGCTGAGCCCCTCGCCGCTCGCCCTCTGCGCCGCGGAGCCGGGGCGCGCCGGCCGCCGCGGCCGCCGCCTCCCGCCCGAGGAAAATGGCCGGGGCGAGGTGACCCGGCGCCCGCCGGCTGGGCCCGGCCCGGGCGGCGGCGAGCGCCGCGCGTACTTGCGCCGTGCCCGCGCCTCGCCCAGGGAGCTGCCCGCGGGAGCCGGGCTGCGGGCGGCCGCGGCCAGACGTTGCCGATAGCCGGGAATGGCTGAGGGGCCCCGGCAGCCACACCTCCCTCGGCCCGCGCTGCCGCGGCCCCGGCCCGGCGGGGGATGGCGGGCGGCCAACGGCACGGCACGCGGCTGCCGGGGACTCCCCCGCGTCAGAGGAGCTCCCCGGGGGGCTGTTAGAGGGCCTTTACGGCCCCTTCGTGCTGGCGTGAGGCGGCCGAACGGCGCAGAGCGGGCCCTCCCTCTCACGCAGTACTGCCCGGCACAGGGTTCTTTCTGCTGCCCACCCACCCTCCGTGCCCGCTGTGCCACGGCACCCTGCCAGCTCACGCATCCCTGGGCACGGCCACGACCACTACCTGAACCTGCAGCTGAGGGAAGGGAAGCGAGGCTCACCTGTGTTCCGCTTCACACCTGGGAGCGTGCCGTGCTGCTCTGGGCTCTGGGTTGGGGTCCTCCTTCAGCCCCGCTTTCTCTTTTCCTGGGCCTGCTGAGGCGCTCAGGATATTTTGGAAGGGGCGTCTGCCTGCCCTGCGCGTGGGAAAGCTGTATCATGTTCTGTTAGTAAGAAAGGAAGACATGCTGGGAGTATACACTGTGGATGAGGCAGAGTCATGGGGACTTAGCATCTGGAGGAACGGGCACGGACTGCTCTTCTGGTTAGTTTCTTTGAGAGCAGTGCAGTAGGCCTAAGAGTCAGAAGCAGTTACCAGCAGAAGCTGCAGTGAGCTGTCTCAGCCAGTCCCTGTCCTACCAAGCAATGGAAGAACTGCACAGAAAGGCTTGACTGATGAGTTCCATGAAGTGATTCAGTCAACTCAAAAGGATTTTCACCAGCTGAAAACTCTGCAGGGAAGCAGAGTTTTATATGTGCCCCTCAGGTGACATATCTGTGCCTAGAGATTAGAAGTGAAAGGACAGCAAATATAGCTGGACAAACTCCTGCTCATTAAGGGTAATGAAGGCGTCCCTGGCTTGCTGAGGGTATCATTTAGACTGTTTCGTGAGGAGAGCGCTGCTAGTACAGTGACAAGATGTCCTGAAGCCAGAAGATGGTTCTAGAGCGGCAAGAATATACTTGTGAAAATGCTTTTGTTTCCCTTTGTCTCCCAGCTACAAATGCACATGTGAAAACAGTTTAGCAGAGTACTGGGATATAAAGAGTTATTTTTAGAATGTGAGGCATAGTTGTAGCAACAGAAGCCTACAGAAATTGCTTCTAGACTCTCAGAGCAGGTGAGAAATACACCACCACCCCGCAATAACCCCATCTCTGCAGATAGCAGTTCTTTCCAGTTCTCACTACATTGGCCAAGCTACGTGTGTTATTATACTTGGTCATCTCTGATGCTGAAATCTGCAATACAGCACACTGCCTCTGCCTGAGTTGCCAGCACTGAAAAGAAGTCATGATCCCCAAGGTTATGAAATTGGGCTAAAAGCCACACTATTAAACATAAAAATTATTATTTTTGTCTTTCTCCATTATATATCAGGGTTCCTTTTCCGATTCCTTTTTCCAAAACCGTGACACAGCGTACTTTTTTCCTCAATTGAAGGATGAGTTTCTTACAGAATTGCAGAGCTCCATAACTTGTAGTAGTATGAAAACAACAGCAACCATCACAAGGCATAGGGTGTAAACATTATTAGATGAGCACCAGCGCTTTTGAAATTTTCTGATCAGTGAAGAACACATTTATCAATCTCAGCATTGTATTAACCTCAGTATTTTCATTTTATATACCTATATTTTTCTTCCTTTAAGGCTTCTCATGCCACATTAAAATAGCCAGAGTTGAAACAATAGCCATGCAGTATGTTTGTATGGGTTGACATTCATCTCTGTGTAGAAGGTCAACGTAGGGCTTACGTACCATGTTAAGTCCTTATTTTGAGTTCTGAATTAGGCTGAAGTGAAGGCCTTGTTCAGCTCATCTGTTCTGTGGATGAATTCCACTCTTTGTTTAAAATGCTACCGAACAGTCCTGAGCCTTTTGAATGGGAAATCCTCACAGACTTTGAAACTGGGAATGCCACTTCGAGCCTATTTCAAGATCTAGGTGAAACGTTCACAATGAAATTCAAAACCACATGAAACTTGCCTGGCTCCGGGTTTTGTTTCAAACTCCAAACTCAGACCAGGCTCCTTGAAAGGTTCACAGACCTTTTCAGCAAACCTAGATTAATAACATTTAATCCATTTGAATTGTGAAAACAAAACAAAACAACAAAAAATGCCAGAAACAGAGAACAAGGACATCTATGCTACTGCATCAGTTCTCCCAGGGGTGCTGATGAGATGCATGCACTGTAGCTAATAGAGTATCTTGTAAAGGTTTTTAAGAGCTATAATAAAAACTGTGGTGTTCTGTGAAATAGTCTTGCCTTGCTCCCTCTGTGCTGGGGAATTCCCTCACTCTCCAACTCCTGGACCTCTCATGGGACAATCATAGCTATAACTGCCTAGCCTACTCGGAGAAGTTGCAAGTACCCTTTTTTTTTTTTTTTTTTTTTTTTTTCTGGTGGTGGTTTGGTCGTATAAACTATTCTTATCCTTCGTTAGGAGCACAGCTCCTTTGTGCTCAGGCAACCCAAATCTTCAGATCCCCATCAAGCTGCTGAGGTGGCTCCAGATCCCATGTGCTGGCACATTTTCAGAATGTATGGCAGGAAACACCTTCATGGGTCTCCTCATCAGCTGGGAAATGCTGCCTCTTATCTCTCTGACCAGCTTGGTCAGTCACAGAGACCTTTCTCTTTAGATAGAGATTCAGTGTGCTCCCCAGAAGAATCATACCTGCTACCTTTTGGAGTGTCAACATAGGTGCAATGGCTGCTGTGGTTGCTGGAGCTGGGAATCCCAAGAAGCAATTACACATGGATGGACCTTGTGTCAATGCAGATTAGAAGTGATTATCTTGCATACAGGCAAATAACTCCTTGCTGAACCAGTGCCCTAAATAAGCCCTCTAACAACAAAGGGAAAACCCACGAGTCAAACACAGAGTGTGAATGCATTGCAAATATCCAGGAAATGTTACATGTTTCTTCCAGGTTCTTCCCAAGCAAAGGAAGAATTCCTCCCTGCCAGCTTATTGCAGTTCTACATGGTTTGACTGGAGCTTCAAACAAACCTAAATCCCCAGTCAGTGACTAAGCTGGGAGCACACAATATCTTTTTTGAATCCTTGAGCACACAGTGTGCCAGCTAAGGTACTGGGCAGTACCTGATATCATAGAAATCACTTGACCGTATGCTTCACTAAATATTACTCCTGACTGTGTCAGAAAATAAAAGATTTATTTTGAGCACATCTGTCTGTTTTTGTCCACAATGAATTTTTGCATTTTCTCTGTGCTGACATAAAAACTGGTAACTTCACAAGCTGCAACCATTTTGGGTTAGATTCCAGGATTTTGAAGATATAGCATTCCTGATACTTTAGCTTTTGTTTATTCATTTCCATTTCTGTGAAAAGGGGACATGGTCCCCTTGATTTCACTGAAATTTCAAGCCAGACCCTTTATTGATCATTTTTGGTTGTTTTATTATTTGATGCTTTTGGCATCACAAAGCTATTGGTCTCTGAAGTCACTTCCATTTTCCATTTCAGTCCTAGAGGAGAAATTGTTCACAATATCCAACAAAAATATTCATTTAGCAAGTGCTCCGTGTAACAGAACAACATATAGATGTTTGTCACATAAACATCTGACAAGACCTATGCCTTCTGGCATTTCTTGAATTTTGAGTGCTTAATATTTTTACTTTGGTAGCAAATGCATTTTTAATACAATTTCTCTCTCTTTTTTCTTTTTTTTTTTTTATAAAGCAAACCTTAATACAGAAAGTCCCTCTTGGGGAACTATGAGAAAACTATGGGAAGGAATTGAATGTTTTTGTGGTTTTTGTTCTCCCTCTCCTTTTGTTTTTTACTGTGTTGTTCATTAACTGGATAAGAACCACATTAATCCCTACCATTTGCCTTAACAAATATATAAAGTTATTTTCATTATTTGAAATAGCCCTTTCCCATTTAAATTAGAGGAAGATGAGGTGCCCACTTGAGGCCAGTATTTGCAGAAACATTTGACTGACTGTGGAATACCTAGGCTCAAAAAAGACAAAGCCATTATTTTTCCTTTCCCTGTCTCTAACTCCTTACAAATATTATTCTTGTCTTCGTGCCAACATCTCTCTCATTTGCTTCCTGAGTCACAGTCCTTCCCAGATGCCTCCCTATCTGGTACAAGTTTCACTCACAAAGTCTTTCTCCTAAACCACTGTCACATTTTATGACCTTCGACTTGTGCTTTTTACCTGTGCCCAAACACATTTTCCTTTGTTTCTTTCCCTTCCTTGAAGGTCTCCCTCTTCTGCATTCCAGTCAAGCTGATTCTTATTCCATGTTGTCCAGTGATTTGCAGGAAGAAGGCTGAGAACATCTGATAGACACCTTTATTCTCTTTGTGTTTAGCACCACTGGCAACTGAAAAGAGAAATCTGAGAGCAAGTCCGGCTCAGATCTGCAAGCCCCAGGAAAGAATACATCCACTGCAGACAGAATCTTTGAAGAAGCTAGTAAATGAAATATGCAAACAATTTTGCAGAGGATCAGGTTTCTCCAGTCTGAGGAAGACCTTCATAGGATGGTGAAGGAGGAATATTCCCTTTCCAAGCTTTGAGTCCCACTGTAAGCAAATAGTCAACAAAATATTTCAAAAATTTCTTAACACAAGAAATACTGATTTTTCCTCAGTGTATTCTGAGAAACAGCTGACCATATTTGCTGGAAGTTTTGAAAAAATAGCCCAAGGCAGATATTTGGCATTAAAATTGCTGCCCAGTGGTCTATGTTCAGCAAAGCTGTAAGCAACTAGGAAAAGGTTCTTATAATGAAGACTTCATTCAAAGTGTCCCTCCCTTGCAGCCTACAATTAATGATTACCAGTAATAAAAGTGTATTTTACTCAGCACTTAATACTTAATGATTCAATTTAGTAAGTCCCTGGAAAGAAAAAAAAAATCACTTTGTTTTGGAGGGAAATTAGAATAGTGAATATTAAGCAATCACAGGCTTGCAAAATCACAGCCAATGTCACACGTTCTTTCCAAGCACTCTATACGCTCTTCTCAGAAACATTTTGTATCTCATTTCCAAATGCACATTACAAAATCTGCCATTTACTTTACAGATGAATGTAATTAACTTTGGGATCAAAGAAAAGAAAAACATTTAGCAGAACACTGAAATTGCTGAGAATCACACACGTGCACAGAAAAAAGTTTACCTAATAAAATACATGCTGTAGGTTCTGCGTGTCTAATAAAATACCCACAGGACTTTATTTAGTTTTAGGAGCAGATTTTTACCTTTCTTCTTCTTTTTCTCTTTTCTCTTTTCCTTCTTTTTCTCTTTCTCTTTCACAACTAAAGGTTCCTTTACTCTTAGACCAATTTCTTGCTTTAAGTGACACTCTTACATCATGGTATTGATCTCTTCAGAATAAAATTCCTTTTATAATAAAATAAAGACAGTGTGTATAACTTACTGCTTTAAACATTGTCTTTAATGTTGATTGGGTACATTTAAATCATGAAACAACATTACCAATATATCTCTGCAGTCATCTCTAATAAAGCTTTTCAAACAAGTGAAGCATTTGTATCCATTCTAGATAAGAATGCTGTGCTTGTGAGCCTTAATCAAATATCCAAAAATAAAATGCCTTTCCAACACTCAAAAGCAAGAATATATCAGACAAGTAAACCTTACATTTAATGAAAAAAATTTTTAAAAACCTATTCAGACTTCAAACATATCTACTCAGATTATCGGAGCAACACAGCTCTTCTATATGACATTCTTCGATTGCAAGAAATATATTGTCTCACTTAGGAGACAAAGAAGTTAATAAAGTAAATTAATGTAGTTGGGTTTGGTGCCGTCAATGACAGCATCCTTCCCCACTGCCTGTAATATAATAACTAAATCTTGCTAACTTATACTTCTTACTTCCTTAGAAAGTTCGAATCTGCTGAATGCACAGCACTGGCTGCAATCAACAAGGCACTTAAGCATGTGCTTAATTTTGTGCACATGAGTAATCATGTTAAAGTAAATGGAACTCAAATGCTCAAAGTTAAGCACACACTTAAGTGCTTTGCTGGATCAGAGCCAGAACATGACAACTTGCAGGTTATCCTTACTGCACAGTAAGAGATCAGAAACCTTAAATATCCTGTAAAAATCTCCTCCACACTTCAAATCAACAGCACCAAAGGCAAGGACAAAAATACAGTAATAAGTAGCTGCTGCATTCTTTTCTTCTGCTACAACTCGCTAAACTGGCAGCGGCACTTATGATATAGCAAATTACCAATACAATAAATTCTCCTAATAAGTATCCATAAAATTACAATTTATTTTAAAGATCATCGTTTGTAATTCTATTCTCATAAGACCATTAGACACACGGGTCTTTTTAATTTTAAAAGACCTGCTAATAGTCCTCACAAAAGAATTTATTCAAGACCTTGACCTTAAATTGATAAAATTGCACAGCTTAATCAGAATTAAAGATGAGTCAAAGTACTGTACAATATTATCATGGGGGTCAACATAGCCCTTCAGCAGCTATGCAGAGGATGCCATTAGTACCACCACTTTGGGTATCTGTGGTTCTGAATTTGGGGATCTAAGGATTCTGATTTAAATGTTTGTACTAAGTGTCTTCTACCAGTTATGCTGAAGAGGCACAGAACTGGTTATATTGGAGGGAGTATTGTTCATGTTGTTTTTTTCTTTTGGAGCAACTGAAAGGACTGAAAATTTTTCTAAGCATCTTTTCAATTCAGCCTCAGTTCTTCAATTCAAAATCAAATTTTTATCTACTGTGCTTGCTAAATACTCTATTATTTAGTGTTCTGGCTAAGTAATGCTTCAGAGTTCTACAGGACCTGTTTCTTTCTTCAATAATCAGGCATCAGGTTTTTTGTTGGTACATGATTTTGTTGTTGTTTTGTTTGGGTTGGTTTGGGTTTTTTTGTTTTGTTTCTTTTTTGGTAGGGTTAGAAGCTACATGTTGTATCCAAATTTGACTGATTGATGACAATATTCAGATATAGGGAGCTGCTATGTTTTTCCCAACACATAAGCTTCTCCACAAAAATTAGCAGGGTGAAACAGCAAGTAAGGACACATTGCCAAGTCTGGTTTTGTACCTATCTACAAAGAAGTATTCACACTTTCGATGACTGTGAACGTCCTTTTCTATCTCTCTCTCTTTCTTAATTAGGATGAACAGAAAAATCCCTCTCTATACTGAGTGTTTGTGTTGGGGGAGGGGGTGCTAAGAGCCAAAAGCACATTCCAAGACAATTCTGATCTCATTTACAGGGATGAAAATCTGGAATTAATCCATTGAGTTTAACAGACATGTTCTGGGCTTACACTGATGAAATCTCACATATATAAGTGAAATCAGTGTTTTCCCCTCTGACATTCATACGGCTCAAACCAGAAACATTTCCTGAATTAAAAAAAAAAGACAAAATCATCCACTCAGGAGTGCTAGCATAATTCCACTGAAGTCAATGGAGCTATAGTAATTTACATTAGCTTATGATCCAGACCAAAGTATATAAAAGTTTTCAGAGCAGGCTTTTTTCATTTAAAACTGCATTATGTTAGGTGCACTGTTGATGCTAAGAATTAATGTGCAAGTTGTTAATCTCACTAGACCTGGATTTAAAATTAGACAATGCAATAATTAGTTTGGCACTATCATTCTGCTACCCAGAGGGTAATAATGTAGGTCATAAAATATCAGTGATCAGCACAACTTTCCATACAAAACAAAGAATCTATATTGGGAGGGAGGAGAATATGAAGGAGAAGCATTCAGAAATTGGTTGTTACCACAGACCAAACTGAGCTGTGAGGTACCGTGCTGCTGCACAGGATGCGATGTTGCATACATCTACTTCTGTTTTTTTGTTTCTCAACTCCCAAGTGTGCAGATGATTCTGTGGGGTATGACTGACTCAAAGATATCTACAAGCTTTCTTTCTGTACTATTTTTATTCTGGGTACTCATTATTCTTCATGTCTTTATTGTTAAAAACAATTCAGAAATTATTTTCTTTGTATTATTCTCTCCTCTTTTTTTTTTTTCTTTTCAATTTTGTTTAAAATATAAACACGATGCAGAGCAACCAGTTTACAAACATACAGAAGTGCAACACTACAGTATATGTATCTTGATTTGTTTTCTTGACAAATGACTACTGGCAACATCAATAATTCAAAGGGAGAAACAATGAAAATACAGAGGAATTACATTTGTATACTTCTTTCCATCCTGTCAGTTATTCTTGCTAGGCTTTTGTGAAAACATAAAGAAAATTAGGAAATCATCAAGTCTGAAAGACTGAGTCAGTGAACACCTGCTCATGTTCCGTACTTCTAACTGGCCAGTATGCTTAAATATACATATTTTGGACATATCTCATACATACATCTCTCTAACAATGAAACAATATAGTATTAGCCTTTATACAATCAGGCTGTGTTCGTGTAAGATACAGACTGGATGAAATGAAGATAAAATGAGAACATCTATACAAGTGTGCATATGTCTAAAGTGTTTCTGTGCCTCTTGTGCACATACTGTTAGAAAGTGCACATTCGATGTTACAGATGCATATATTCATAAATCATTTAAAGTTGTGCTTTTCATGTGATGTGAGGCACGGATACAAACTTGCTAATGATAATTATAGAACTGATGCTGATTTAGTCATTTCAAGAAAGCCATGGAGGCATAATTAGTGTCTGAATGGCCTCAATATTGCATTATTAGGAGGCTAGGGTGAAACTTGAAATGAGAACATCAAGGCTGATAAAAGAAAAGAAAACATGAAATACATACATAATTCATTCAGAGATATTATAAAGGTTTATAACCAGAAACAATAATTTGCAGAAAGCATCTCATGTACTGGAGCCAACTGTAATAATTTGGTCAACCTGTTTAAGATCAAATAGTATTCTTAGCTATTCTCAGTGGTATCTTTCTAATAAAGTAGCAGCAAACAGACACTGTTTGCTTCTGGTCACTTTTAAAGAATGTTCAGTTTATCAGTGGGGACTTTAATCTCAAGCTTCATAGAGTACAAAAAGAACATTGATCCCAATGTTTTGTCCTTTAGGCCATGAGGCATGCACATTTTTACAAATTCATTTGTCACAAATAAAAATACATTTTGCCCTTTGAAAATATCAAATGCCAGCTTTTAAACAAAATAATTTTCCATCATATTTTTTTCCCTTTCTTTTAACATTTCCATCACATTTTTCTTCTCTTCCTTTTATCCCAGACTCATTCCAGACTCATTTCCTCCATCTGTTAATGTCTTTCCTCCATTTTAGGTACTCATGATAACTTCGCAGAGTTCCTTGTTTTGGACCCTGTCCACACTAGCAACTGTTTAAGGATCTGACATGGTAGTTGGAATGAATCAGAATTATTAAGAATCATCTTTCTATTTTTTTTTCTGTATAGGTTACATACATAGACTCTCTTACAGAAACAAATTCATTTGTCATTTTTCCTTACGTATTTGAAAATAATACATACATTTTTTGCACTTGCTTTGCAGTGATCTAAAGTTGCCACTATCAGGAGTGTGTTCAGTAGCCTCTGCTAATAATCAATGAATCAAGGGCCTGTGTCTAATTCCCAACAAAGAATGTACAGGACTTGTCTTTTCCAGATCTGAACAGCCAGTTATTGCATATGGTGAGAGCATCCTCTGCTCCCATGCTCTGCTCAACCTTTAGTTCAAGACACTATAACTCCTTCCTCCTCCCCAGATAGTTTATTTTTCCTTCAAATATATGAGTTTCTTTTTCCATTTTTGCTTTGATGGAGCCATGAACAAACAACAACATCTTCTCAATCAAAACTGTAGAAAGGTCTCAAATTCTGCTTTTGCTTGCCAGTATCTGAAAGAGCCCTGCTGGTTAAAAAGCTCATTAAAGGTTATGCAAGGAAGATATGCTTATCCTGTATCCTCTCTCAAAATACAAAATGTTTTGATTAAGAAAAACAAAGTAAAAAATGGAATGCTACTAAAGGGCCTGTGGCTTTAATTTTAGTGAGAGACACGTATAGAAGTACACTTTTTCAAGTTCTGTGGTGACCAAGGTTTAAATACATTATTTTCTTTCATTTTCACTTAAGTAAAATACAAATATTAAAATACTGTATCAGCTTGTAAAAACTGACTTTGGAGAAAAGTCATTGACAAGACAACATTCAGAAACCTGAAACTACTGGCATGGATCCCAAAAGAGCAGACAAGAATATTCCTTCTTTCCGACTCATCTTTTTACTTGGTGAATAGCATAGTTCATTTCATCACAGCCTCCTGTGCCTCATTGAGTTTGTTTTGAAAATCTGAAGTTTATATAGGATAAAAGAATATTGCAGCCATGAGTGATAAGGATGATTAAGAAAGATCAGATTGTGGCAGATAGGACTTGATCCTGAAAAGAAAACAAGCTCCTTACTTCTCAGTGACTTCAGCAGTTTTTATACATGCAGCACTAGAGAGAACATGATATCTAATTCTCTTTTTATTTCCTATACTTCATACTGGTATCTTGGTTTTGGACAGGATAGTGATGCAACTGCAGGCCCCCTAGAAAACTCTGCCCAGTTTTATGGTTGAGCAAGACATCATTTGTTATGGAATATCCTTTTGGCCAGTTTGAGTCACTGTCCTGGTTCTCTTCCCTCCCAGCTCCTTGTGCACCCCAGCCTCTTTGCTGGCAGGGCAGCAAGAGAAGCAGAAAAGTCCTTAATTTAATGTCAGCACTGCTCAGCAACACCTAAAATATTAGTGTGTTATTAACAGTATTTTCATCTTAAATCCAAACCACAGTACCATACCAGCTACTAGGAAGAAAATAAACTCTGTCTCAGCCAAAATGAGAACTATTATTAATCTTTAAATTTAGAGGAGGCACAACCATGGGAGCAAATGCAAGAAAGGTCTAGGTATGTGACTGCATCTACAAATCAACTAGCTAAATAACTAGTTGGTTTTCTAGGAGTAAAGCCACTCAGTTTCATTTTCACAATTTTTGATATATTAATACTTACAACTATTTTCTATAACCTTGCCAAAATTTGTAGTAATTTTTGCAATCTAAAAAATCAACTACAACGATGCAACATGATTTAAAATATACATACTGGGTTGTATTTTAAATAAATAAACAAAAACTACACCCTAAAACTGGAGGTGAAAGTGAGTTCTCTTTCATAATCTCGGGCTCGATATTATTCTCGGACTGCAAAATTATTTTACTACTTCATTATCCACCATATCACAGTAAGCTGAATTGCCCTTTGCAAGATCTGACCCAAGAAGGTAGTCTGTGATGTAACCTGGCCAAATATAATTCCCACAGGTAAGACTGGAACCAGTGGGAACATGTGACGCAATGAAGACTTACCCTGTACAGAAGAGGATCATATCAGGGAAGATTTAAAGAAATTGTACATGCACAAGTCCATGTGACCTGATGGGATGTCCCCACAAGCGCTGAGGGAGCTGGTCAGTGTCATTGTGAAGCCACTCTTGATTACCTTAGAAAGGTCATGGCAGTCAGGGGAGGTTCCTAAGGACAAAAGAAAGCAAATGTCGCTTACACAGGGAACTACAAGGCAGTCAGCCTCGCCTCACCTCGATCCCTAGGAAAATGATGGAGGAAATAATCCCAGAAGCCATTTACAGACATATGAAGAACAAGAAAGTGATTCAAAGTAAACAGAATGTATTTCTAAAGGAGATGTCAAGCCTGACAAATCTGATAGCCTTCTACAATGAAATGACTAACTTGGTAGATGAACGTAAAGCAGTACATGTTGTTTATCTTGCCTTTAGCAAGACTTTCAACACTGTCTCCTATAACATCCTCATTGACAAATATGAAGCACAGATTAGATAAGTGGACAATTAGGTGACTGGAAGACTGGGCTCGAAGGGTTGCAATGAGCTGCTCAAAGTCCAGCTGGATGCCAGTCACTAGCAGGCCACCCTAGGGCTATCCCAGGTTTTTAAACAGGTCATTATTGATGGGTGATGGGGCAGAGTGCATCCTCATCAAGTCTACAGGAAATAAATAATGGGAGGAGTCACTGATGCAGTAGGTGGTTGTACTGCCATTCAGAAGGATCTAAACAGGCTAGAAAAATGGGCCAAGAGGAACTTCATGCAGTTCAACAAAGGAAAATGCCAAGTCCTGCATCTCCATGCGTGAAGGACATGCTGGGGGCCAAATAGCTGGAAAGCAGCTCTACGGAAATTAACTGAGATTGAAGAAACCACTTGAACACAGACCAGCAATGTGTCCTCCCAGCAAATTACACCAACAGCATCCCAGGCTGCGCTGGGAAGAGTAGTGCCAGTAGGCTGACCGAGGCTGTCCTTCACCTCTAATCTTCTCAATTTAGAGTGCTGAGTCCAGCTCTTGTCTCTTCAGTACAAGAAAGATATGGCCTTACTGAAGTGAGTCCAGCAAAGGACCAAAAAGATAATTAAGAGACTGAAGAATATTTCATATTAAGAGATGGTGAGAGAGCTATGACTAATCAGCCTGGAGAAGGCTCAAGGGGATCTTAACTGTCTGTATAAATACCTGATAGGCATAAATAGAATCAACCCTATCCACAACAGGGGGCTTCAACTCTACCCATTACAGGGAGTTTGAGCTCAGTGATCTTGAAGATCCCTTCCAACCCAAGCCATTCTATGATTCTATGATAAAGATAATGGAACTAGTTGTATTTCACGGAAGGAAAAGAGGCAGTGGGCACAAACTGAAATACAGGAAATTTCATTTAAATATAAAACCCCACTTTTTTTTTACTTCTAGGACAGTCAAACTGTGAGGAAGGTTGCCCAGTCTCCAGCCTCAGAGATACTGAAAATGCACCCTGACATGTGCTTAAGCGCTAGCTAACCCTTTATGGCAAGTGGTTGGACAAGATAAACTCCAGAGGTACCTTCCAACTTCGGCCAGTCTGTAAGTTTGGCCAGAAAAATAACAAAATTTCCCTTATTAACCTTTAAGATTCATTCATTCCATTCAAAAATCAATTAAGACGTGATTGGCTGAGAATGGGTAAGGAATATCCAGATTTTTTAACTCCTTGACTTCAGTGTAATTTTCTCTAAATTCATCATCAGTCAGCAATATAGCAATACCATAATGCTACTGCCACTAATTACTATTTCTGTGTTATTATTATGATTGTTGTTGTTGTTGTCATCTTAATTATTGCTGAGGTTCCATGCCTTGTCTTTTCAGCCTCACCAACTGGCTAAAACAAATGTTGTGTGTTCTGGGATAACAACTGTATTCATTTGTACATATTCTCTATTTAATGCCAAAAGTTGTGATCTCAGGTAGACTTAATGCATAGAGGCATAATGCAGTGGGTGTTGTCTCAAGGGGGTCTTATATGATAAGTTCTTTCACAGCACTGGCTCCAAATAGAAACCTTAGTGTGCTTGGCAAATATTTCTAGTTGAAATTGTGTTATTACCTTATGAGTGGCACAATGCCACTCTAGCAGATGGACATCAGCATACGCATGCCAGAGAACTGGTACGTGCATTGAGTTTGAGTATTAGGGCCCATACACCCATCTACTTTATAAGTGGTTATAAATTTGCATCCTGGTCGAAGGGAGTGTGTAACTGCAACTCCATCTCAGTTTGGCATTAATTTTGACATTCTCAAAATACTTCTGATATTACTGAAGATGACAATTTTGTTTGTTTGTTTGCTTTCTTGGCAAATAAGGGCTGTGATTAGCAAGGGTACATGGGTGAGGGAGAATGTATTACAGCCTTCCATTCTCCCGGTATTCCCTTGGGGAAGCATAGAGGGATGTACACAAGTACAACTGCAGTCAGGGTGAATTTTCTTATTTAATATAATAGCTCAACTGAGTGTGGAAGGCAGATTCATGACCTTTCACGCTACAGAAGTGTGCATATACTGCAATTTCTTCTGAATAAGATTGCTAATGTTTCAAAGTGCTATAAGGGTCTTTACTTCTCCCTTGCAATTTTATTGACATTTTTCTCCTACTTTTCATTTGTGCTATAGTCTAAATTTTACACTAAATCATTTAAGTTTGCTCCAGAGAGGATGCAGTGCTGCTTCTAGACACACTGTAATGATTGTGTATTCTTAAAAATCTTATTCCTGGTATAGAATAGGTAACAGAGCACTCAGCAAATGCACTGCAGTTAAATGCATTTGCCTGAGGGGATGAAATCAAAATACTTATTTGTATTAAGATGCAACTCCTGTAACTATGGATAAAATAATGTAGATACAATTTTGCTTTGAAATACAACACATACTTTTTTTTTCCAATAATTTGTGTGTGGACAGAGGGAGGGAATTATGTACGTGCAGAAAATTTCATGTTTCCTCAAAGTGTATGCTGAGATTTCAGATCCAATTGTTAAATTGCTGTATCTTGACAAAACTCAATTTATACTACCTTGCATCAAGAGCGTAGCCACTTCTTTGGATATTTCAGAGACTTTTTAAATTTTGGAAAATATTTGATGTAAATACTTAGACTTAAATTCAGCTTATGTTTAACTCCATGAAGTCCAGATCTCAGTTTCAAGGGGTACTTAACCTGACATGTGCCTAGATATCCCTGTAAATTTGGCATTATTATGATTTAGGTATAAAAAGTGCAAAATATTGCATGAATATTGTAGTAGGAAAGTTGTTTTAAATGGACTTGACATAATATATCAGTTTACTGTCTCGTTTGATGTATTGTTTTTTTATCACTAAGCATGGAAAATCATAGGAAATCATAACAAGAAAAGAGATGTTGAGGTGCCCAGTTCAGTTGCACAGTGTTGACTTTGAGTTTTATGGTGTCAGCCTGCTTGTGAGACACAACTGAATTTTAGTAACTTGGGAGCTGCTTGCTCATTATGAGTAGTTTGTTTCTGTGACAGAAAACAAAGATGTTAGAAACTGTAAGACTAATTATTTATGCTCTGCACATACTTAAAAATGCCTTAGTGATTCAACAGTTCACTCTACCATCTTTCATATTTTCATCCTAGGAACAATGCGAACAACATTGACCATTTTACTGTAAAGTCACTGTTAATGAATGAGCTACTCCAGAACAGATAATAACCACATAACATCAGGTCCTAGGTCATAGACATTTTTTGTATGAGCTTTGTATTTATCAATCTAAAATAAGGTGTGTGGAGTTTAATCTTATCGAATACAGAACCACAGTCCACTCACAGAAACTAGAGCCAATAAGAAACATCCTGGCAGCTCAAGTGCAGAAAATTCCTGGAGGAACTTACAGTACAACTGTCTATGCTGACTGGGACCAGCTGAAGCTTATGAAATTTCTGACGATGGCAGTAATGTAATACAGGATGAAACCCTGGTCACTCAGCTGAGACAGCAGGTATAGAAGCAGATGAGCTCCTATGAAGAAGGGTATTTCTCTTCATTAAAATTTAAAATGAATCTTAATTTGCTTTTGTACTTCCACAGAATAAAACTAAGACGTTGTTGGGAAAATTGTGATTAGGAGAGAAAATTATTTTCTATCTCTAGGCAATTGTAATACCATAGTACCTCAATAAAGTTATGACTTTTTAAAAGAGACACACTTCTGTATTTTGCTACAAAAAATTATCTGAAATTCTCAGTCAGATCTGCAACTCAATAACTCCTTCTTATATTGACAATAAGAAATGGAACTAATCAAAAACCTAGTGATATGAGTGTGCTAGTTGTAATAAAATACTCTTTATATTCTTCCATGAGTACTGATACATCTTTTAACAAGGACAACTGTACATGGGCCAATTATTTTATTCTAGGTATTACTGAAATCCACATTTCCTGCTCTTTCTAATCTATGAATTACAAAAAAGAATCTTGGGATAGATCAGGTGAGAAGGGACCAGGAGATCTCATGAGTCCAAACAACTGCCTAAGGTAGGGTCAGCCATGAGATCAGTGCTTCAGCCAGTCTGGTCTTGAAAACCTGAGGACAGAGACTGCACAGCCTCTCTGGACGACCTGTTCCAGTGTCTGGCTGTCCTCCTGATCAAAAATTTCTCTTCACATCCTGTTTGACCATCTCAGTTCAGTTTATGGCTATAAATGACTAAAAGATGCCTACAACATATCAGAAAAACAAATCAAGATACATTTTGTTTGTAGACCTGGCTTTTTGTAAAGGATTTGTTAGGATTTAAGGATTTGCATAACATGCACCTGAGTATAACAGTACTTATAATATACAAGCTAATCCATAATTTCAACAATTCTTACAGACACAATTCAAGCTATTTTTTCTTGATTTCAAGGAAAGAGATATTGACTGTCTCCAAGGAGTCCCACATGTTCCCATCAGAGAACAAATGCAGTCAGAACAGCATGGTTGACAGACAGATGCCCATGACCGGGATAGTATGCAGCAAAGATTCATTGGTGGAGATGTGTATGGGAAACTTGCACATCATCTGCCTGCATTACACAATTTTTAAAGTCCTATTTAGCCTTTGCTTTTAAAGCACCATGTTTGCTCAGAAATAAGGCTTTGAAAAACAGACATCAACTAATTCTCTGCTTGCCAGTCCCTGGCAATTACTGGTGATAACTCAGGAAAAAGTAAGGTATATATATATGCATATATAAAGGTAAGGTGTTACTAGAGGAAAGCTAGAAGTTAGATTATTTCATTCAGTTCTCAGGCAAACTACTAGCATAAAGGTTTAAGAAATTGTCCAGTTTCTTAGCTGCCATTTTCATGCAAATTTTTAAAAACCCTATAATATATTCAATAGCTCAATTTTTACATATATAAGAAAACCAACTTCAAGTATAACTCTGGGAAGCACATTAAAAAAAAAAAAATTAAAAACCATGATTGACTTTGTCCTGATCAATACATGGTGGACAAACACAGTTTCAATATCAGTATTTCCCTGGAGCCAATACCTCATCAAATCATAACTTCATCATTTGCACTTGAAGCGACTTTGTGACAAGTACAAGCTGTGACAGCCAACTGGATGCAATCAGAGGCACGAGAAAGCTGCTGTAGGAACATTCGAACAGGATAAGAAGATTCAGTCCTAATTTTTCTAACATAATGAAAAGCAGAAGGTATTAAAGAAATCTTTAGAAGCACCAGAAAATATTGTCTTACTGACTATTGAAAAGAAAAAAATCAAATGGAATATAATTGAAGATGTATATGAAGCATAAGAGCCTTTAAGACAGCCAGGACAACAAATCACAAAGAAAGACATTAGAGGAAATGTCCAAGCTGAGAAAGGTGTTTAAAATAAAAAGGATGATGATGAGGAACTACTAATTCATATTTGGAACTTGTAGGAAGACTGACCAGAAGTTTTACAGTGCTCACAGGAGTGAAGGGGCAGGCACATAGATGCTCTCACTGCAAGAGTCCATGTGCCTTGTGCTGGAGGAATGGAGAGGCCACCAACTGATGGAGAATGCCCAGAATGTCTCCACACGAGTTGTGTGGCCATGGCTCCAGCACTTTTTGTGCTGATTAACTTGATTGCTCTAAAATGATAACATCTTTTTTTTTTCCCCCAGCATGTTCACTACGATAACATAACAAGACACTCAGATCACTTAAATCTCTATAAATTTTGTTTTAAGCTATGGTAAGGAATTTCCTTTTGATCCCAGGCTATGGATCTAAAGGATATCACAAAGAAAATTATTTTTGGTTAACCACTATCTTTTGAGACATCTGATCGTGATGTTTTGCTGAGATATCTGCAGTTACCAGCAGCACAGAACACCCCTTGAGTGTCTCTGTTCCTTCTTTTCTGTGAAAACTCAGAAGATAATGATTAGTCATTGCTCTCCTGCACAGAGAAGATACCACAGGGACCAATGTTGTTACTCCTCTTGCTGTAAGAAAGCTAGTGTCTTAGAAAGGAGGCATGGTTAGCAACATATTCACCTGAGAAATCACTTCTCTTCTAGTGTCAAACTGCCAGCTTTGGATCAGAGGCTGTACTGGAGCTCGTTGAGTATGAAAGAATGGCTTAGCCAGCAGGGTTTTTTATGTAAGAGGAATTTGGCTTGGGAATAAAGTCTGCCAGGTCCATCAAATCCCTTTTTCCCTTGGGAATAGAAATGGGCTCTGAAATGAAGAGGCTTCATTGTTTTCTCTGGAGGGGTTTCTTACCGCGTTTCAGGAATTTATTTTCTACTCTCTGAAGAATATTACATATATTTGGAGAAGTTAAACTGTGTCAGGTAACTGAAATCTTCAGGAGGGCATATATCTGTATTTTATGAATTAAAAAATCAACTTGTACCTATTTATTGAAAAAATCAAAGGGCTCATTTTTGTGTACAATATTGGCCTATATTTTAATTACATGAATTGTGCAGAAGTTGGTTATTAAACAGAATGATGATAATTCAGTTTGAGTCTGGGATCACAGGCACACATAAAATTGGCTCACCATGTTGCTAATAGATGTGTGAAAAAAAAAAAAATTAGATATATATATTAAGTTTAGTCTTTAGATAAATGTGAATGATTCCAGACTGATAGCACCATCAATTACAGAAGTTTACACATTGCTCAGAAAGAAATGGTTTACCTCATGAGGAAGGAAACTGGGAAGTTGGGAAGTAAGCGTATGTACTGTTTCTCCCCCTTTTTTTTTTTTTTTTTTTTTTTTTTTTGTGAGAGGAATATGTAAATTGTTGAATTGATGCCTTTTTTTTTTCCTTTCTGCTTTGAAGCCCCTTCCAGAAGAGCAGAACTTTTCATGCTTCTAAGTCGCCTAAGGTGGAGACATTAACCTGGTTCGGTGTTTGTAGTCAGGAAGGTTCAACTCACATCCACAATCAAGTCCATATAATAAACAACTTGAAATCTTTCAGTTAGTCCCTGAAAAAAACCAGCACTCTGAGGAGCCACTGCCTTCTGTTGTTCACTCCAAACTTGCAAGAGGAGACAGGGAGAAGACAGCCATGAGGGACACTGGGCCACAGTGCTGCTCTGCCCTTCAGATGTAGTCTGACTTCCTGAGGTTCACTTCAGAAGGTTCTGGAATGTTCCAGTACATCAGGAACTTTTTGTTGTTTTGTTTTTTTTTTTTTCCCATGCATCTGAGTCATTGCTTATGTCTTCTGGGTACTAGTTAATATTTAACAAGTCTTTGCGAGGGAACCAGTATCATTTGTTTTTTGTTGAAAATGAATTCCACAATGCTCCACTGCCAGAATATTATTTCTCTGTTTGTGCTTGTTTTCACATTCCAGTTTCTCTTTGCATTGCAGTTGAAGAAATGATGTTAAACTCCATGGACTTCTATGGTCTAATTCTTAAAATAGACTATCCTAAAATGTAAAAAATGAAGTTTTTCCTCAATGAAGGCTGGAGAGGGATGTTCTGGTGATACCCCTCTCTCTCTATCCATGCTGAAGAGTAAATCTTCACATTTTATAGAGGTTGTATTGTGAAGTCCCACAACTTTCCCAACTGAGAAACAGAATTATTATAATCTTTTTAATATAAACATTCATCTGAAACAATGAAAACTAAAAGTTATAATGTGCTTCTGCATGAGAAAATAATGGAACTCTATGGAATTGCACTAGCAACACTATAGAAGTAAAAAATAAAATAAAATAGGATAATTTTTCTTGCTAAGTCCTACTTCTCTAGAGCAATGTACACAATAACAAACAAACAAGCAAAGTCACTAGCAGAAGCAGGAAGTCACCCCGAGTCATGGACCAAACTGCAATCATCATTATTTTAAGCCTTCAAAGAAAATACATCATCCATACATTCATAACACCAATTACCATCCATATAATCCCACTCTTTTTCTTTTTTTTTTTAATTGTATTGAGCTCTGCATGGAAATGAAATTCCTCCGCTCTTGTGTGATGGACCATGTCTCTGTTGAGTGTACAGCATTTTGTATTGTCTGATGTGCATTCACTGCTGGCATGACAGAACTGGGACCACTCTTCCTCCATTTTCAATTGCATTATTTCATAGCTGTGTGACTGTCAGCCTTCATTCAGAAGAGTTCATTATGTTTATCTGTTATCTATTTGAGAACAGCAGCTAGCCAAGCTTGAATGAGAAAGGAAAGGTAATTAATTAACATAAAGATATATAATCTGTTACTGGCATTCATTCACCAAAAAGGTCTGATTTTTGTGAATATACCAAAGCAGAACACAGTAGAAATTCCTCTTTGTTCCAGTATTCTCTTCCCCCTGAAAATAAGGTAATTTCTGCATCAGCTAGGAACAGTTTTCACAGGACTTATTATTTGCTAAAATATATAATAATAATTTTACTAGTTACAAGTACATCTCTTGGTATTGCTTTAGATGTGAGTATCTAGCCAGACACAAGGTCATGTAAGTTATTTCAATTAGGACAAGAAACTAGTGAGGGAAGCACACATCTCTGATGTTAAGATGTTTGTATACAAGGAAGCAGAAAATCTTGCCTCTTTTTTGAAGTGAAGTGCCACACGTTTAGAATGAAGTGGGAGCAGCATGAGGGCAATGTTTTGCATGCGAGGAAGGAGTGAATGTGTGTCTTAGTTCAGCTCCCCTTTCTAAAAACAAAGTAATGGACAGCTTGAAAACTAAAAATTGGAAGGTCTTATTTCCTCCTTTAAAAATATTAAAAGGGAAAGAGAAAACTGAACCTTTAATCTGAAGCTTTTGTATATCTTTGTTCTTGCCAATCCTTGGGAATTTGGTGTTTCTTCCAAAAAAAAAAAGCCTCTGGAAATTTAAGAGAATTTTCCCATGAGCTGTTTGGAATATATATATATATTATTAAATATATATATAACATTTTTTCTTGTGGAGCTTTCTGCAGACTTTAAATACAAATATGTAGTAAAAAACACATTAAAAACTACCTTTTAGATATGAACAATCCTTTGTCTCTTAAGTGCCCCATTTCAGAGAGGCCCTGTATGGGAAGCAGACCTTCACTGGTGCGCAGTTCCAGTTGGACCCCAGCACAGAAGTCAAACTGGGAATCACACATGTCAATACCGTGTGTATTTCCTAACTGACAGCACTTAGTTGAGGCAAAGAGGAAATATGAAAAAAAAAAAATCTCTTGTTCTTGTCAGCTTCTGTTGAAAGAAAAGAAAAAAAAAAAAAAAGAAAGACTTCCATAGCAGTATTGTAAAGTAAAATTTGGCACTGCTGCCCACACTAAGGTCCCCCTTTACAGAAACTGAACTGTGGTATCGATCAGACACCTCACACTAGTGAAAAAATTATGCTTCACTTCTCTATATTGTGACTTCAGACAAAATCTGACAATGGAAAGACCAACAACCGATGAGAAGCGTGTGATTCCTGGTGGTTTGTTTAGTTTGCCTGGCTCTGGTACGCTGCTGCTATGAATATAGTTGCTATGGAAGGAATGCTTTAGTGCTGTCTTTCTTCCAAAGGGGTCATGATTTTGCAACATCTCAAATAACACTGATGGCTTAATGTCTGCAAACAGTACAACATTTAACATTTACTATGCATGGAGAGGATCGGAGCTCATAATTTATTATCCAGAAATTACATAAAAGTATATTCAGGATAAAACGTGAGAATATGCTTAAATATTCATGAAAATAAACAATACATAATAAATTTACTTATGCAATGTCAGTAGGTAATAAGAAAGTAATCAAAGGCATATTTAGAGCTCTAACAAATGAAATGGAATTTCAGTATTTGAAAGTGGTATTTTGAATTAGGATGACTCCATTGTTCTCCAAAAGCAATGAAAATATTTTCGCTTTCTATCCATCAGAACATCACTAAACTGCACCGAGCTGTTTTCCTCTCTCAAACAAAATAAGCCTCCAGAGTAGGAGCTTTCCATATCATTTCTCACTGAGTTTCTTAACGCAGTATTTGCCATAAGCAATGGTTTAAAAATTAAGGCAATTGTGAACCAACTGTTTACGAAAATGTGATTGAGTGAAGACAATGATAAAACTGAAAGCATTCTGATCATCTCTACTACTTATATGTTTCAACCCCTTAATTAGTATCTTACTGGCTCTCAAATTACAGTCTCCAAAAGAGGACTGGTGTGGGATGGATGTTCCCTAATGGCTCAGGGACACCTTAATCCTAAGAAAAAACACATTGTGACAGAGAGGCCAGAGGCAGTGTAAGACACTGCTGGAAGAAGGATTGATGGCTACATTATGCCTCATTTATGGTGGGTAGACACAGCTGTTTAGAATACACTGTCCAAACCAATGATAGGAGGTCAGTTTGCAGCCAGTCCTCTTGTAAACAACATTTCAGTTTATTAAATTCCTTTCTAACTGAATGCCAAAAGTGAGTCCTTGTTCCAAGTTTTTTGAATGAAATGGCATGACTCATTCAGAGGCTAGCAATATCTCACTGGCAACAAGAAAAATCCACTGAGTTCAATATTTTATCATTTGCCTCACGCTTTATACCTGTTGGTCCTCAAAAATTATGGCTGTTTTTTTTTCCTGGTAACCTTCTGTTGGTTACAAAAAGGAGTTTAATTTCACTTAGTGCCTCTTAAGAGCGTTTTATACTTTCAAAGCAATAAATAAGACCAAGTCTTGTAGAATTGTCTGCTTAAAACCAAGAGAGACAAAGAATTAACTCTTTGCAACAAATAAACTTGGAATTTTACAATTAGTGTTTGAAAATGAGCCAAAAAGGTCACATTCCTCTTGTAGTAATTTCTCAGGCTGGAGTATAAAGCATCATACACAAGCAATTTGATCAGCATAGCCCTGGCAAATGCTCCCAGTTCTCTTAAAATTCATCCTTTTGTGTCTTAATCTGCAGCAAAAAGGGCAGTCTGTCCTGCTGGCACACATACTTTCCATGATTTTTAAAAAGAACTTTTTCACAGCTGACTTGAGGCTTGCATTTCACATGCCAGCAATATCCTCACTCAGTGTGTGAGTGGGGTAACAATACGTACGCGATACCGGATGTCACTTAGTAATATATCATGGTGCAAAAGAAGATTAATGACATCATCCAGGTAAGGGACAGGATTTGCCTAATATGAGAAATGCAATCATTTAAAAACACAGAAAGAAGAAGAGTGATGATGGAATCTGGGCAGGAGGCATGTAAAGGACGAGAAGCCCATTACAGATGTCCCTATTTAGGAATATCTGGCACTGATTTGTACTTCTAACTGTAGGGGAGAAAAACAGTAGCAGAAAACTGGTGACTTGGCAGGCACATGCTGCAGACTATGACTGATGTCTTTCTCTTCATCATCAAACAAAATGCAGAACAGTCTTGTGTTTTATTGATCACATCATAAACAAATTAGAAGCAATAATGTAATAACTGACAGTTTGTCCCACAGTAGGACATATGCTTACAATTATTAGTTTATTTTTATTACCATATAACCTAGGAGTGTTAGTCACAGAGCAGGATTTCATTGTGATGGAGGTTACACAAACACGGAAGAAAAAGATGTTCCCTGATTGAATGCCCTTCAATCTAAGGACTAAATAAAAGGCAATGGAAGGATACAGTCCTGAGGAGAATTGTGACATGACAGTATTTATCAGCACCAGTATCAGTTGATTTAGTGACCCACAGATCTACTTTTTGCAGGTTTCTTTGCAAAAGAACATTTCAAAGTGCATTTTTAAAGTTTTAAAGACAGCTTTGCAAATGTCTGTGGGATTTCCTTCTCACAACGAGAGCATAAAAACGATGTATTTGGAAACATAGCAAGTATACACTGGATCCTGAGTGTAGAGGAATTTTTGACAACACAGAGATGAGGTGTATCTGAGCCTCAATGTTGTGCAAACTGGAGTAGTTCAGATTGGAAGAACAAGAAAGAACGAAGAAATGCTACAGATGTAATTGGGAGTATAGATAGATCATCACTGTGATTATTTCTATTGTTATTATGATATTAAATAACTTCCGATTCACATTTCTTAAACAGTATCTAAGTAGCAATCTCCCCATGCTTATATTTTATATAAATGTTTGCTGTACAATGCCACCACAACAGCATGAAACCAAAAGACAATCACTGTCCAAAGAAAGTAGATCAGCTACCCAGAAACAAAGAAACAAAATTAAGGGATGCCACATAAGTTTAGCACATGGAATGGTATCACATCACTCAACTCAGAACTTTTCAATATAAATGCATACTTGCAAATAAAGAGCCTCCAAAAACTCATGTAATATTCAGTTTCACCTAAGCTGCTGCTGATATTAAATACTTTATTAAAAAGTGGGGAGGGCAGAGAGAGGGATGAAGAATACCTTAAACTAATAACAGATTGTGAAACAGATTTTCTAGCACTCGAAAAAGAAATCCACCATCACTTTATCAACAAAGCCTACTTTGGGATGGCCCTTTGCTTATAGAATTCAGTCACTATTTATAATACACATCAGCTGAAATGCAAAATCACAGAGGACAATAAAGCCCATTGAAGTCACAGTTTGTATACAGCTATGCAGTGTTCAGCTGAAGAATTTTCTTTCTCTCTCATACACATACATTTTGCCTGCAACTGTATCTAGAATAAGTACATTTTACGGGGCTATTTGACTCACAACTTAGCCAGACTACACTACCTGATAACACTTATTTTCTTGGAAAGCATGTTTTCTGGGCACTGAAGAGCACAATTTTGCTGAGTGCAGGGCCCAGTATTGGGGAAAAAAAATCAAAATTTGCCACTTATTAAACTAAATGTCCTTGATGCTTTGTGCAGACAGAAATACTCTCCCCTTGACCCCCCAAGTCCATTAACTTTAGGAGAGTAGTTCTGCAGTTGCTAGTCTCCTATGGTGCCCTTTTCGCAGCTACATGATAAGCTCTCAATATACAGCGAGTTGTTCTTTGTAGCATAATGTAGGATATATGGTAGCTTCTTACTTTCCTCCCCCTCTGGGATTGCCAGGATTTGTATACTGTGAGTCCTCCTTATCTATTTTTCTATGAGTTCCACATAGAATTTAAGAATTTATGAATTTATTATCTTCCCTGGGCTTTGTCAATAGATAAGAATTGCACTTTAACTTCCTTCACCATTTTTTTTATTGTCAAGACAGTTTGAGTTACTTGTTGCTCCAGGCTGTCTGTTAATTTGCTCATTCTTCCAGTATTGGCATGCTTTACTTATCCATGGGCATAAAGCATACAGTGTTCCTGGTAATGGGAAGCTTCTTAATTTAATCTGTAGAGAGTCTGATTTAAGGCAGGCAACAGAGTCATGGCTTTACAAAAAATATTGTCACACCGTCTGTCTGGCTCAACAACTTTAAAGGCTTTCAAATTCTTGTCCCAGTCTGTTCTAGTATTAATGCAGTCACCAATACAGATTTCTGGGAGATGCTCACTTAATTATTTACTAATAAACAGTAAATGCATAAAAGCTTTAAGAGGTACTACTTTTATTTTCATGAGCAACAATCTAGAATGAATAGATTCAATATTATTGTGAAGAAGCCACTTCCCCTTATTTTTGCCT
This sequence comes from Chrysolophus pictus, assembly GCA_037305975.1. Lineage (NCBI taxonomy): Eukaryota > Metazoa > Chordata > Aves > Galliformes > Phasianidae > Chrysolophus > Chrysolophus pictus. Next base: position 17,131,651 of record CM074582.1, read on the forward strand.
TAATGATTCTGCTTTAGATTTGGGATGCTCATCTTTTCAAACTTCTCTCTCAATTCCTTCATTTATCTTCTCCCTTTAGACTCTTCCCTTTTTTTTTTTTTTTTTCTGATTACTTCTCATTTCTAGTCAAAATGGAGAATATGTGACGTAGAGAATATTCTGCTATTTGACATCAATTTGTGTGCAAGTACTTGTCTACAGTTTCAAAACTTCTCAAGTTAGGACATATCTAACCAAAATTTAACCATCTCACCCAAGAAAAGCCACTTTAAAATGCTCCTTTGACTAATCTCTACAAACCATTTTCCAAATGTTCCTTGAATATGACGGTTGGATTGAATTTAAAATGTCAACACATTTCAGGTAAATGAAGTTAAAAAAAAAAAAAAAAGCTTATTCTAGTAAATATGGACTTGGTTGAACTGAAATTGATTGAGAAATTGGAACTACGTTTGTGAAAAATGAGCCTCAAAGTGGGTTCTTCTCAGGAAATTCTGCATTAGTGGGCTTACAGCAGTACGGGGATCTTGGCAGCAGGGCTGAATGAATGATGAATGATGGGACTCTGCCACAGCAACAACACTCACTTGTGTCGGTCACTGATCCCCTTCTCTCCCCTTCCCTTCCTCCCTCTAAATCCCAAGGGCAGGGCAGCTGTTGTAGTTCTTGTGCTCCTGCATAGATCTGCTGCTAAAGCAGCCTTCACTGCGCCGTGGAAGCCAGGATGGACCTCGGTGTAATTCTGGCTCTTTGTTGATATCTTATTATTCTCACAAATACATTTCCCAGTTTACTTGAAAATTTACATAACTGTGAAGAGCACAAATGTCTTGCATGTGTGAGCAGGGAATATGATACCCTTGGGTAAACCTGGCAGTGAAATACGTTAACATTTGTAAAAAACAAACAAACAAAAAAAACATTACAGTTGTGTGATATGTGATTACATGATAGAGTTGTTCCCTGTTAATGAGCAAGCAGGCATGGCCTAGAACAGCTACAAGAAGCAGATAAAGTACTGGACTCCCACATACAGCAGGCAGGCTGCATTCCCTTTGCACATCAAGACTGTCCAGATAAACATATGGCTGTACAGCCAAAGAACACACAATGGCCCACCCGTAGCTGATGCCAGATGACTTACTTAAAAGACTATCCATCCCACAGCAAACTCTTTTTTTCAACTGAGAGACTTTAGGGTACAGCAATAATTGGTGTTCTCTACCATCTTGACAGGCCCAGCCTATAGAAACAGCTGGGCTTACATGGTGGCCTGCATGCCAGCAAAGACCTGGCCCAGGAGAGGACAGGAGAGCCTCCTTAATTCTGTTAGGGTGAGGAGATGTCAGCTCTTCCCCCCAGGATTACTTACATCTTCCGAAAAAGACCATACAAATCTTTTAGAAGGGAAACAAGATAAAAAGCGAAATGCAGGTCCACAATGCTGTACTATGCCCTGCTGTTCTGGGAACTGAGGTACCTGTCCCCTTGTGCTTTGTAGACGAGATATCTGCACCAGCACAAACTGACAGCGATCAAACGGTGAGAGCGGTAGCTGTGAAATTTCCTTTCTGATACTTTGCAATACTCCATGTCTGACTAGATCTTGCTTTTAATATAGTTGTGATGCCGCAGCCCCACCTTGTCCCTTTGGCAGCTCATACCTAATGAGTTCTTATTATATCTCAGTGTACAGAAGTACCCTGCTCAGACATTGTATTGCTAAATTCTCTGGGCTTTCAGATAACCTGTGATGAAAGCTAATTCAAGGAAGGAGAGTTATTTTAATGTTTGGAATCCCATATTTAACTGCATTTTTACTACATATTATCACTCATCTAAGACTGAGTTCGCTGTGAACTCAACAAAAGAGGAAAATAGGCAGAAGAGAAAAAAGAAAGAAGCAGGGTTCCTCCTGCTCCACACATGGTAGCAGGAGGCTTCAGTCAGGCTGAAAAGACAACAGCCTCAAGGAGAAGACGTGGCTGACTACCAAAGGCTGCTGTATACACAGCACAGACTTTGTACCCTTGTTTCAGCTGACAAGTGGAGTGGATGCTCACAAAGACTGGCAGTTCACAAGAGGTAAAAAGAGTGCATACTAGAAGATCAAATGCTTGACAGCCGCTCATACTGCTAGGCCTCAGCCCAGCACGCACAACCCAGCTGATGACTGCTGGCTACAGACATAGATGGCTTCTGTCTCCTAAAAACATACATGACTAAATGCAAACAAATGAAAGGGATATTGGTTCAAGTACCTGAGGTAACAAGCTCCTGCCCCAGACAGAAGCAGAATGGATTTGATGTGCAGGGAATGGATGCTGACAGCTGTGACACTCGAATGGTGGCTCTCTGAGCAACGTCACCCACTCAGCCAGGCCCTGCACAGCACAGTATGCATTGGCTTTCCTCTTTGTCTCAGGCTGTCACTTTAGGTTTCATTTCACTGCAGTTGCGAAGCTATTTGTAGCAGAGGAAAAAGGAAAGAAAAGGAAGTCAGCGTGACAGTCTAAGTCCAGTAAGCAAAGCAAATTAAAGGAGGTTTGATTTCTAAAACACCTTCTCCACTTTCTTCTTCAGAAAGCATTAAAAAGAAAAAAAGACCTGTAACTTTCAAGCCATTTGAAACGGGCTTTCTTACAGGTGTAAGACCTATAGCAGGGTCTACTCTGATTTTTTTCTAACATAAAGGGGACAGACACCTCCAAAGAGAGTGGGGAGATTATGCCAGCTGCTGTCCCACTTGCTTAGAGTCTTCTTCCATTAACTCAAAGGCCAGAGGTGAAACCGTGTCTTCCCTAAGTCAGGATGCAGCTGGGGACTCTGCTGTGCCCACACACAAAAACTCAACTAGTCATCATCCTTTCCTAGACCAAAAGTTAGCTGTCCTCAGCAGTAATTAAAGTAGTACCATCTGTAACAGTACAAACCACCACAGCCAGTCTTGTAGTGCCCAGGGTTATTCAGCTTCCAGAAAGAGCTGGAGCCCAGCGACGGTGTGGCTGTGTCACAGACTTCACACAGTGTGGAGCAGGGGCAGCAGCAGGAACACAGGAGCTGACCACACACGTGTATTTCCTAACCTTCGAGGTAAAGCTGCTCCATCAGTGTCAACCAACCACTTTGAAGAAGCATACACGAGGCAGAGAAAGCAGTCAAATACATTTGAAAATGGGAATACTCAGCAGAGTAGACCAAAAGCGGAGAAAATAGGCATAAGCACCATAATTAAATACTCACAAAGACTTGCATGAATTTTACACAGCAGTGCTAGCATCTATGCATTATCAAGTTAGGAGCAAAATCTTCTCTCCTATTTTTTTACGTACGTATTTCTACTGCTGCTTCTTGGCATTATCCCCAGTGCCTGGTAAAATACGCTTCTTCAGTGGAATTCAAACAATCTCCTGATACGACAAGAAGCAAGAAGCAGTTTTTCAGTTGATACTCTTTGACTAAGCCTAGTATCCTCCTCTGCATGTGCACATCTTTGTACCCACATCTTTAGAGTTTATGTTTCTCAAGAATATGTACAGCTTTCCTCATGTAATTCAAATAGATAATAGGCTTGCCTGCACTGTCACTATTTTATGCATACTGCATGACAACATATCTGAAATAGTACAGTGCAAATAAACACATGCCTGCTACATCAACAGCTAGCAAACTGGCTACTTTTGAAGGAAATGGGTTACAAACTGGATAAATACCCTTGTATCCTCCTATGAATATTAAATGTGACGTTTTCCTGTTCAGCTTTCTATTGCTGCTTAACCTGAAAGAACTGAGTTCAATCAAAGGAAGCTGCAAAGGTTTTGTTAAAGAAGTGGGAAGGAAAGATGAAAGAATGGCCCAGATAAGGAACATCCCTCAAAACACTGGCACAGGGACTCCTTGTGTTTAAGTCTGAGAAGAGGAAGATCAGAAAACACTGATCTGTTAGAAGATAGGTCCTATGGACAGGAAGGGATCTGGGGCAAAGTAAGAAAGGCTGCCCAGAGTGAGAAAAAGCTGTCAGTCTGGAAAATTCAGTAGCATCACAACAGCCTGCAGAGCAAAGCAAGCTGTTCCTCCTGGCTCAAGCATGAAGAGTTTGGAGGTGCTGAATGAACCGTGGGTAAACAGGGAAATGAAAGTGTGTATTATGGGTTTAGATCCCCTGCTTTTTATTTTGGTATTATGAAAAGTTGCCTGGGGGTTGATTTAATGAGTCCCAGGCTTCAACATATAAAAGAGGGTCCATGCTCAGACCTGCAAGAGTAGCCACTGCTTGGTATGCACAGGACTACAGCATAGGGCCTGACATGGGAGCTGGTGAGTTATGGAATTCTACTCACGGAGTAGTGACATTCCAAACCATGTTTCTGGAAAATTAGAGTAGCACTGTTCTCTGTTTTTTGTGAGGAAAACCAACAAACAAACAAAAAATTGCATTTATCTACAAAACATTCTGAACACCGAGGATGGATACACTGTTGGTATCTCATCTGCTGATACTGCATTAACTTTTTCATATACGTTCTCAGTAATACCCACCAACTTTGATCAGAGCAGCAGCTTTCACACAGTCACAAGTAATTATTATATAGGAAAGGACAAAATAACAGTAGGAAAATACAGACAGTATCATTAAAAGAATAAATCTAAAATCTTTTCTTCTATACTGCAGCTACTAGGCTGCTCAATTAGAAGCTGTGGCAGATTGCTTAGCATTGATTGCAAATAGCTTGTCAATTTCACTGATATGAAATGCTAAAGCAAATGCCATTCACCAGTGGTGAAATAGGCAAACTGGTCTGATAGCAGCCAGGTGAGCACTCTCTTGCCCTTACACAGAGTCAACATCTGAGCAAATCTGAGGAAGCAGAGTTCAGCAAAGTACATACAAATTCTCAGGTGTTTGCTTGATTTAATCTTTGTGCCTTCTTTATTTATGGTATACACACACATGCTTGTGGCCACATTCTTATTCAAGCAAATGTAAGCCCAATGTGAAAGGACCATGGTGAATGTAAATGGGATGGATCTTCTCACTACTGAGTAAATGTTTAAGGGATGTTTATTAGGCCAAAACCTGTACAGATGAGGATTTGTACAAAAAGATTCATTCTCCTATTTTAATAAAAATGAAGACGAAAAATCTTGGCATGAATTTGGTAACCAGTTATGCTGTACAAATAGATTCAGACACTGTCTATGGTCACAAAGAGTAGTTTATGATCAAATGAAAGGTTTTATGACAAATCAGACCAACACAGTTTATGAAATATTTTTATAAGCTTGTTGAAAATTCCTTCTAATTTATAAAACAAACAAACAAACAGTCAAACAAATCATTTCACAAACACAAACTTGATAAACAGTAATTTGCCCTCACCTGAACACTTTGGCCAACTCTGCACTCATAGCACAACGCATCTTTTCCACCTTCTGTCATAAGCCCTTGAATTAGCTTGCCCTCAAAATTGTTACTGAAGTCAGAACCCTAAAAAGCACCAGGAAGGTAATGAGAGCCCTGGCAGAGGCAGGTTCCCCAGCATAGGATGTGAGAAGGTTGGGAACTAGTTCTGCTGGACGAGACTAAAAAATTCCTCCCCATGGAGGGAGTATATCCTCGTGTGTGTGCTGTATCCTGGTGACAGGAAACTAAAACAGGAGATTTAGATTGGATATAAGAAAAGTTTTTTTCACAATAAAGGTAGTAAATTACTGGAACAGGTTACCCACAGAGGTAGTAGATGCCCCCTCCCTGGAGACTTCAAGGTCAGTCTGGACCAGGCTCTGAGCAACATGATTGTGCTGTAGATGTGCTTGTTCATTGCAGAGGAGTTGGACTAGATGACCTTTAAAGGTTCCTTCCAACTCGAATGATTCTATGATTCTGTGCTTCCAGACTCATGTTCAGCTCAAAAACTTCCCAAGCCACACAACAGAGTGGCAAACTCTGGATAGACCCCTCTGGGCAGGAAAAGCCTCCTTTTTTTCTGGCTCCAAGGACTGCCTGGATGTTTGCTCCCTACCCCTGCTGATCAGGTCCTGCTTGTTGGCTTTCTTCCCAGCTTGTCCCCTCATCACAAAATCCTCTTCCCCCTGGATGAGGCATCTGCTCTTAGGGGAACACATCCTCTCCCTGCCAAGAGATCCCCTGCTGCAGCCAGAACAGGGCAGAAGTGGTGGCTTCCTCACTACTGCCCAGCCATCCTCCTTGGGAAGGACCAACATGTAACAACATACAGCAGATGAAATGGACATAATCCCTTCCATATTTCTCAAAAATGCCACCTTTAGTGGTTATAAGACTAATGATTACTGCTTGAAGCCAAGAAAGGAAAAAAGACCAAATCAGAATCAGAGGTCATTCCATTGAAGTCACTGGAAATATTCATGACCAGAAAAGTTATCTGCTTTCCTGTCACAGGAGTAAGAAGCATTTCTGAACATTTTAATTTAAAAAAAAAGGAGTTTCTTGCACTGCTTTTTCTTTGTTTAATGCAGGTCTGCTGTCTAAGATGGTACCTTACTCTCTATATTATCTGTACTCTTATCTACATGGTTACATATTAATTCCTTATTCTGTATCTAATTATGCATATTAAGCTTTTCAATCACAATCCGGCATTGTACCCACTTTTAAGGCCAATTTCCTGATTTTTTATATTAGCATATTTGCCCAGATTTACTTGAGAAAATGATGTGAATTGTTGTAGTTGGCATCTTAAATGTTAAATGGGGTGATGCTCAAAATAGTTTTTCAGAAACTTCACTGCTTGTAGTATTTATTGCTATGTATGCACTTAGGAAAGATCATTCTCCTGGGAAAAGGAGCATTTGTTGCACTGAAAAAATCCATAGTTATGGGAATTGTATAAAGCCCCATGGAAGGCAGAGGGTGTGAGTTAGAGCCCCCATACGTCTAGCTTTCACAGGATCATTATTCTAAAACGCTTTCTATTATTTATTATATGTTCAGAGCCAAACTCACTGATCCACTTGCAGAAGCAGGCACAAATCCACTGAAGCAAATGACTGTGGATCCACTTACAATGGTGAATTTGGCCCTTAGATACACTTTTTTATTTCTTCTCTAAGCTAAAAATACCTTTATTTTTCAATACTATCCTTTATTTGAGTTTACATCCCTTAGGACCAACGTGCAGCAAAGCAGCAAACAGGCTGGAGGGTCTTTACTGAACAGAGAACTCACAAAATGTGATCACAATGTGCTTTACAGCATGAGTAAATCCCAGGGGATCTCTCACATACAATTCCTAAGCAGTGAGAAGAGTTAAAGCTGTCTGTTTAATCTATGGAAATGTGAGTTTTGAGTATGGATAAATTGGGACTGCCAAGAATAAGTTCATTTTAAAATGCCAGCGTGGGTTTTTTTGTTGTTGTTGTTTTTATTTTTTTCAGAGAAACAAAAAAATGATGAATCTTTATCTAAATTTCATACTCAGTAATTACTATGTATCCATTCTTGTTCCCCATGCATCCAAATTACTTGGAATAAATTGTCAAACTAAATTGGCTATTCTTTCAACATTGGTAAATTATTCTTCTATTGTGGACTCCTAGCTTGATAATTTAGGATATGATAATTTTCATTTACTTAGTGTCTTTGACAATTTTGGAAGAAACTACCTAGCCATTTCTTTTTGAAATGTATTAGGTAATTATTATCATAAGGAGAAGTAGTCTAGTTAGATTTAAGAGAAAAGAATTAATGGTCGTAAGATGGAGGTCATGACGAAAGGAACTGTGAAGTAACAATACTGGCACATGAAATGTATCCAGGTTATAATACACACAGTCCATATACAAACAATTGTATTCTCAATTCTCTGTAAATCAGTAGCTTTTTTTCTGAAACCAGTATCATTATGCTAGTGGAAAGAAATCATAATTATACCAACAGGATGTTGCTAGTGTGAGAACAAGATCCCCTTCTGCTATCCTCCCATGAGTTGCTTATTTCTTCCTAGCTTTTTCTGTATGTTCCAGGCTCTTAGTGCCCACCTTCACATCACAAGCCCCTCACAAGGGAACCCTCCATGGTCCTCTAATCTGTGCCTTGTGCACCGAAAACACACATTCTTGCAGTGAAGCCTATTCAGTTTGCTATGCAAATATTTGAATTTCTGGGAATTACCTTCACAGAATCATAGTATGGCTTAGAGTGGAAGGGACCTAAAAGTTCATCTAGTTCAAACCCCCTGCCACAGGCTGGTTGCCACCCTCCAACCTGCCTTGAACTCCTCCAAGGATGGGACATCCACACCTTCTCCAGGCAACCCGAAGGTAACGTGGTCCTAAATATACAGTAAAGACTGTACAAATCTCTGCTGTTAGCAGTTTTCCTGCACCACACTCACTGCTCTTCAGCCTGACCAATCTTTCCATCTTTTTGTAGAGATCTCAGGCCTATGGAGCACCCTCTGTAGTATCTAGAAGTAGCAGCAAAAGAGAAATATTGTGAGCACAGGAAGGTTAAGGGAGGAAAAAAGAAAAGTAATAAGAAAGAATAAAGAGTGGGAGGGAAAAGATAGCTCAATATAAGTAAAAACTAACCTAGAAATATAAATAATAAAAAAGATCTACCATATCTTTGAAAGGAGCATCGCTATTTTTAAAAACAGAGAATCTCTTGCTAGCACAGCTGCTCCCCATGTGTGACTTGTACAGGTTACCATGTCTATCCCCCATCTATCCCCCACAAAGAGACTCAGCCTCAGGCGCTGGGTGCAGAGGAAGCAAATTGTTTTGGTCTTCAGAGCATCCTGCATAGGCTTCGTTACCTCAGCCCCGGTGCATCTTGCGGCAATATGTCGCTGCCCTCTGGGCCCATTTTCTACCACAACACCCTCTTTTGGTTCCAGTCAAACAAGCACTGAGTTTGCTGCAGCAGAGGCAGGCAACCGGCAGCAAACGTCCACGTTCCACACACTAAAGGAGAAGGGAAGGAGAGAGGTGGCTAGAAATGTTGAGGGTTTAAACGTGTGGTGAAGGAGAAAGCAAGTAACTGCTTTACTTCTCAGAATAAGCAGAGATCATGGCCTTGGAAAAAAGCAAATTAATATTTCAGCAAAATAATTTTTGTGTGGGTTTTTTGTGTTTTTTTGTTTTTGTTTTTGCTGTCAGAAAAGTCTTTCAGACTGAAACATAATCCCTAAATCTATGAATGGGACTGCATACACAGGTTATATCCAGTCAGCCAGATCTCTTTTTGTGGCATTTGTCAGGTTTCTGAAGGTGACACCGAGACTCGATCTTTGCTTATAAAAAGAGTAAAGCATTCACTTAAATCATCTGATATATAATACATCAAATGGAAATAAGCCCTCCATTTCAGTTCATTCACTGGGATTAAGGTTATAAACGTATACAAACGTTTTTCTCTGTTAAACCAAATAATGAAGAAAAACAACTACAAAGCTCAGAAAAATGGAATAATATTTTAAGACACTTATTTTTTGTTTATTTTCTTTAACAAAATAGCAGTCTGAAATCTGAAAGTGAGTCCAGATACCACGTTTCGAAGAAAGCAGTGCAAGTCTGAGTCTCCTGCTATATGCTAGCAAATGTCATTGCAATGTTTCTCTTAATGGAGGAACCAGAGAGGTTTAACTGACTTTGTTAAAATAACAAACCTATATAACTTTGCTAAAACTAAACACAAACAGTAAAATTTTCAAAGTGAGCAGAACACAAGACACACTGCTCAGCTGAAGTCAACAACAGAACGTGGCTTCATTCAAACCCTTACATCAGAAGCTGAGTGAATAATTTCATTCAGCCAAGAGGAAAATAACAGGGCTGGCATTGCCCTTGCCCTCATCAGCCATAGGATTTACTGGGATGCCCATGAGAAAGAAGAAAGATGGGGACTGGTGTTCCTGCTCCCTGTGCCCACTGGAAGGACATCTCTGTAGGGGTGACCCTGGTTTCTTTGTGACAGGAAAGGGAAGTCCATGGAGGGTCACGTCACCTGCCCAAGGCTGGTACTGAGGTCTCGGCTCCTCCACCACAAGGTGAGGGAAAGACCCTGAAAGAGGCTTTGGCTGCCTCTCCTCCCCATCCCTGGGTGGAAGGCAAAAAAGCTCAGGATTCCCTGCAACTGGGGCCCTCAGCATGCATGACAAACACAATTAAATGCATTGTCAGGTCCCTCTGCCTTACAGGGAATAACGATGCTGATTACAAAGAAACATTTCAGCATTTTACTTTATTCCCTCATTTGATCTTAGTAGGAATGACTCTGATAAAACTGATGCATGGTATAATTTTTGATAACATACATACTGCCTGTGGACTAATGCTGTCCTGGCTGAGGCTCACTCTTGAAAGACCTTATCCTTTTATATTTCCCAGCTTTTCAAAACTTTTTTTTCTATTCATCAGTTCAATTGTGTTAGAAGCTTATCCAGATGCCTCTATACTTGGAAGAGGAAAAAAAAAAAAATTACTTTGTTAAGATGTTAGGCAGTACTGAATGTAGTTATCATTATTGTGGCCTTTATATCTACATTACAATTTTGTCATAAGCTCAATGTAATATCTAGAAATTCCCTTAAAATAAAAACTAGTGAGTGTGTTATGAAATTACAGCAGGACAGATGGCCAGATCCTGTCATTGGAAATAAAAGTAATGTTATAAGTGTATAACTCCATTGGGGAAATTGAGTACCATAATAAAGTAGACTTCCACTTTCTGCAATGAAATTCAATGACTGTTGAGGAGTTTAGGGTTTAGAAAATTGAAAAATGAAACCTTTGGTTTTCCGCTGCTGTTTGATGATGTGTAGCAAGTCCCTTTATGGACTGAGGCTAACATCCAAATAGTAACAAGCTTGCAGTGAATAGAGCCCACAGAGGATCAGCTACTAAATCTTGCAATAAAAGCTGTGTGATTTACAGTAAATTCCAGAGGGCTGACAGCACCACAGCTGAGGGCATAAACACTTCTTTCATGGCTGAAGCTTCAGTCAGCTCTGTCTGCTGTGAAGTACAATCGAGCAGTGAGGCATGCTGCTTACCAGCAATGACTTTGATAAATAACTAGGAAGTCCCACTGTTGGCTTAAAACTAGAAGTTGTTCAGTTGCAATTCTGCATTTGTCCTGCTTTAATGGGTATGGAAGTGGCTTTAGCTGTAATCTGTCAGTGATTGATTAGGCCCTTCCTGGATCCCGTCCGCACTCCGCTTGCAGCTCCCTGCTCTCCACAGTTAAAACAAAATTGGTACATATCTGACTGCCCTCTTATGAGAAAAGTAAACACTCTTAATTCTGCTCAAGTGAGCCTAAGTTAAATGGCTACAACTGATAAATTGTTGACAGACAACATGTCTTAACAACTGAGTACCTATGTGCGTCGGTGCTCATGCAACTGCTGCTTGCCGCTGGATTATGCTGGAGTTTAAAAGCCTGCTCAGCATAATGTTGGTTATGCACAGGTACAAGAGCCACGGCTGGAACACAGCCCCGGTTTCCTAATCATAGAAGTACTCAGCTCCCAGGCCTAATGCACAATCATTCATTAACACGCTGTGTAAATTGGACATAATGTTAAACACGTGCATGAATGCCACAAAGCTAAGAATGCCACTCAGAAAGGAGTGTAGCAAGATTGGAAGGAGCTCTAATAAGGGTTGAAATATTTACTCGTTTGTTTTAGATTTAGATGCACCAGGGAAACGTAATATATAAATGATCTGCTTTGATTTAGCAAGACAAGAGGATATTTTGATTGCAGTAAAGTCTCAAATCAGTTCTTATATTTTTAGTTAGAAAAGGCAACAAACAAACAAACAAACCGCAATTCACAAAGTATTATCACATATAGAAAAAGGTGTACGTAATAGAAAGGCAATATGGGAACTGTACCATCTGACTTGCATAAAAACTTCAGTGTACTATGGACATGATTCTTAATATATACTTCTAAAACACCATTGTGAGATTGCATAAGCACAGATCTGGCAGGGATCAGAGCAGTTTTTGTATTCCAGATACTGCTTTCCTACAGGCCTGTAACTGAGTTACTACAAGCAAAGTTACTGAGTTACTACAAGGCTCTGTGCTATCATGTAGAGTTGTTCTATGATGCCTAACAACAGTGAAGCTAAATATTGGGTATGCATAGCCTTAAATTAGAGCAAATTTGATTCTGTGTTCTTGATTCTGTCTCAACTGCCTCTACAATTACTGGAAACACAGGAAAAGGATTGCATGGAAGCATCCTTCCTTTGCAACAGAACATTTTGCTTTAAATAGAAGGAATGTATCAATTCTGCAACATTGCATTACTTCAGACATTCTTACTATCAGAATTACTGAGAATTTTACTTATCTTCTTTCAATCCATTTGATTACTTTCATATGCCACCATATTTATTTTCTGAAGATCTGCACAGAGGAGGGGCTACAGCTTTTGACACAGAGGAATCATTGCTAATAGAAAGTGAACAGACATATTTTTGTGTTAGAATTTGCTCAACATGGGAAGGAGAAGAGGGGAGAGGACAGTCTTGTTCTGTAATTTTGGGAAGATAGTTTGCTGCAGTCATTCATAATGCATACTAATTGTGTTTCTCATGTTTTTTATTGACTGAGCCACAAAACTATTGAATAAAGTAATGTCACCAAAAGAAAATGTCTTCTAGTAGCTCTGTAAGACTTGATTTTAACAAAGTCATTTTCAATCCTTTTTTGAAAGAAATTAAGTATGATTTTTCATTTCTGAAACTGTCCACTACTCATTCTCTGACCTACATACGTTGAATTGTTCCATCAGCATTATAAGGGCAAATTATTGTTGCCTTGAACTTCTCTTGCCATGTCAGAGTAACAAGAAATAAGACATGGGAGCTGGTAGTGTTTGATTAGCTCAAATGTGTGTGAAAAAGGATTTTTGCCCCCCTAAGGATTTAGGAAGTAGCCTACCCATAAGTGTACAATCGAGGAGAGATTTGCATACCTGAGAAACAGCAGTTCAAGCAGGAGAATGTGAGGTCAATCAGGAGTAACTAGTTAAGAAATTCAATTGGTGGCTATTTTTCCCATGCTTTTTTATACTTGTGATTTAATACCAGTTGATCTGAACTGCCATTAGTAGCTGCTGAGAGAATCAAAAGCTTAGGTCAAATTCACATATTAGACTGTGAAGCACAGTTATACTCCTGTAAGGTAAGTATTCTACATTTCTTTAAAAGGGACAGAGGTCTTTTTTCCCATTTAGAATGTCAGTCCCATAATAATTGCTTATTACATCTATCAAAGTTCTAGTAACTCTTATAGCATGTTTTTTAGCTATATCACAAGTGCTTTAAAAGCTAATAAAGTTACAGCAAAGGTGTGAAGATTTTAAGTCATAATGAATTCTTGTAAATCATTTTAGGATTCTGCTTGGATGAAGAAGCACTGCAGAGAAGATATGGATCTCTGAAGCTCTTTCCACTGATTCAGCAAGAACTCATTGGTTTCCAGAATCCAATTTTTCCATGGTTGCAGATTCGACATTGGACACACAAAGCTTATTTACATGAAACTGCTCACTCCTTACTTTATGTGCACTGTCACCTCCGTGTCTCTCATCCTGGTTCAGCAAAGCCAATTTTAAGCACTTACTCTGCCAATAATCATGCATATTCAGTTGTTACTGATTAATGCTAAACCCTGAATTTTACTTTAAGTCAGGTGGTATACACAATTTGACCATGCCTTTTCTAAGAATAAAACATATGTGCGGAAAGCAGTTCCATACCATACAGTTTAATAACTGCTATGTGAGTTATGTTTTAAATTCCATCATTTGGAAGAGTAAAGTATAATAGTGTAGCAAACACCATTTAATAGTGACACGTTTCATTTGGACAGCCACTTAATTGAGATATCTTCCAGGGAAACTGTTTAGTCTACTGACTGTAAATGGCAATGACTACTGCCTAATCAGAACCATTTTAGCATAAATTTCACTTAATAGGGAAACATTTGCCTGGTGACAAATACTTAAATAGTGTTTAACCAAGTGTTAAATAGTTATAAAATTTTAGACTCTCCTTTTTAATTTTAATACTGAAGTGCCAGCTAGAGCTTAGAGGAGAAGTGCTGTAAATATCCTGGATTTTACTTTTGTTTGGATTTTTTTTTCTCATTCTTGTTGAGCAAAGTAATTTTTTCATTGTAAAGCTTTTCAACTATTTTTAAGACTTCATCTCTTAACTGGGACAAATAATCAAGATGACAGAACATCAACGTATAATCTAATTAACAGATTTCTGCTGTCAACCTAAATAATAATAACACGATAACATGCATGTGCCCTGCCAAAAGACATCTTGAATCCCTACCAGCACCACCCCCAGCAAATGATGGCACAATTCAGTCCTATTCCCAATAGTCAGAGACTAGCTCATCCCAAAAGGTGAACTGCACAGAAGAAAAATTCCACGCAGAAAACTTGCCTAATTATATTATGTAAACTGACCTAATAATAGCTATGCCTGTACTCAAAAAAATCTTGGTAAAAATGAAAATAACCATTTCAGAGTCCCATCAGATGAACCGTACATATTTACTCAGAGAAATATAAGAGGTAGAAGTGTTTCATACTAATATACTCTTAACAAAGATACCTTATTCCCATCAGCCAGCCTATCATCTCTTAGATAGTACATAAAGATGGCAAGCAGAGTCTTCTGCTCCCGTTTACCATTTCAGAAGATATGTCATCATGCAGTCCCTCAGGAGTATTGCTGTTATTAATAATTATAGCTTAAGGATCCAATCCTAGAAAGGACTAAGCACCTCAGTGAGAAGTCAAGAGGCACAAAGAACTATTGAAAGGCTGAGCACCATCCTGGATCAGGCCCTTCAGTACTTGTAGAAAGCACTTGAATCTCTCTTACGGTACAATGAGCAGTTGGTACAATGCAGTAAATCATGGCACGTGTAAAAGAATTTTTGAATACATGGTTGCACCAATAATATCCCATTTAATTAGCAAAAAAACATATTGAAACATGTCACAGAAAACACTTCAGGGTAATCTCCATGAAGCACAGCAGCTGACTAGTTAACTGGGTACTACGAAGATGGGTGACTATAACCCAAATATAGAGGTATCCATTCCAATAGGCTGTATGACAAGTAGTCTATTGTTTCATTAATTTCTACTTTTAAAAGTTAATTTCTTCACTTTTTAGTATTAGTCATGTATTACAAGAATTAACATAAAGGTGATGATAATGCATGATCTTTATATGCCATCTTATTAAAATGAAGCTATTTTTAATACTTTTAAGAGGCCTATCAGAAAACACAATTTATATCCTCAAAGTATATTTTGTCAGTTTCAAGTATAATTTTTGCATTCATATTATTTTATGAATTTTAATGGAGACACTTAAATTGTAATTATTCCTCTCAGCTCAAATGCAGGTAACAAATGGAATTCAATCAGTGTTTGCGCATAATGACCATCATTAAGAGAGAAATAATAATGACATTCTCTCTGCATTAAACTTGCAGACTCTTTACACAATGATCTGAATCCCATTATTGATCTCCATGGAGATATGCAATTGTCACCTATTCTGCATAATATCTGAATGTTAAATACATTTGTTTGGAACAAATATTTTAATGAATACAGTCAGTTCCACTTAATTAACTATCTGATAACTGAATATTTTTGCTTAATAATTGAACATGGAACATCAAAATTGTCCTATTTTTTAATCAAATGCACTTTAGATTAGACACAAACATTCATTTAAACGTCCATATAATGTACATATAGTTTAAAATTCCCATTTGGCTTCTTTAAAACATACATACTGGCAAAGTGTTTAGAAATAACTTTTTTCTCCTTTGTTTTAATAAACCTTGTGAAAGCTTCAAAGTCAAATCTGTTTTCTTTCTTTCTTATGGGAAGAGCCCTGGAGTTTGTTACCGAAAGATTGCCTCTAAGTATCTGAATATTGTCACCAAGATTCTCTGAACTCTAGCAAGAAACCAGCATTGCACAATTTGTTTCAAAAACAGATGGCAATTTACTTGGATTTTGCATATATCTTAATAAATGATGTACTAAGAAGGTGCATCATGCCACTCAGACTCGCCAGCCAGCAAAAAGATGACCACAGCTATTTTTGCTTAGATCAGCATTATGGTAAAAACAAAATCCTTCAAGGTAAAACAAACTAGGAAACAAAGAACTGAAGATTTTGAGCAACCATTATTTTACACTGATAACAACGTCTTACTGCTTCTAAATTTAAAACTTTTTTTTTTTTTTAAACTTCAATAAAGAACTTTACTCTTTATTTCAGTTCAATCTAACCCTATCTGAATAAATAAGACACCTAAAACTGAAGTGAGTAATTCCAATTGGCACTCCATGAACCCACCTCTGGAGGAAGCCATCTTGTTAAAAAGAGCACTCTTGGTGGCACTGGCAATGGGAGAGGCTACTAACAGATGCCTTAGAGGAAAGCATGAGAAATCCCAGAGTGGATAATTAAAAAATAACTTGGCCATAGGGGAAGCTTCTTTCTATTCTCAGTAGTTGGCTAACACTGTGAAATATGAGGAGCTGCTTTTTTTTTTTTTTTTTTTTTTTTTTTTTTAAAGAAACACAGAAAATGTAGATTCTTTCATTATCCATGTAAATGTCTATTTCTCTCTCAGCATCCTGCTGAGCTCTTGGCCTCAATGATGTCTTATGGCAATGCTTTCTGCCATATCTCTGCATTTTATAAAAATGCTCATTTACTAGGAGAAAGGGCAAAGAGAAAGACTGATTTACATTCTCTACACCATTCATTATTTTATTTATCATAATCCCTTGTATTTGTCTCCTCTTCAGAACTCAGGGTTTCAGAATTCTCTGTCTTTCCACATTTCTATTTCTGTTTTGGGGCCACTTGGTCATTTCATTAGATAAATGGCCACTGTTCTCACTTAGTCTCAAACTTGCAAAAAGTTAAGTTTTGTTTCCAGGCTGCTAGTCCAAATCAGCACCCACTGAAACCAGCCGTATTTTATTTTTATTTTTTTCTAATATCAAGTGAATTGAACTGGACTAATACTGAGCACTTTTAAAAAGCTCAGATGCACTGTATCAGCAGTAATGGCACAAACGCAGAGGTAAGTGAACACCTGTTTTCCAGGCAGTGTGGTCACACAGCCCAGCAGGATTCCTACACAGGGACAAAGGTACTCTAGAGAGGGATCCCTGACTGGTCACTTTCTGCAATATCATCGTACTGATCAACATGTCATCAATTTTTTTAAAAGCTGAAAATTGATTCCTTTCAAAATCAGTCTACGTACTTGCACCAGTTACATGAAGTTAGAATAAGCACTAAAGCAATGATGTTGCAAAGATGTTTCTAATTCATGTTTAAATAACCCACCCACTCAGCATGTTTTTTTAAGGACTAAATAGAATTTACTTTTCTCCCATGAAGAAATAGCAGACATACAGCAAAAATAAAGAAAAGAAAAGTAAAATCTGTAAAACGGGAATATTCTTGGCCAGGAAAAAAAAATTTCAAAAAACTGAAGTAAGGTTTAAGGTTAACGGAAGAACCAGAAACAGTGTGCATTTGTGTTTTATGCTTCCTTTATCTTTGTCTTTCAAAATGGATAATAAATTAAAGAGAAATATTTTAGAATTATATACAGGATACTGGAAGATCAGGCAGAAAACAAAAGACTGTGAGACTCTGGGAGAGGTACAAGGTAAAAAAAAAAAAGGGGGGAGGGGGGAGGCTGATAGAAAAACAATTTTGAAGTCATCACTCAGCCCTCCCCCAAAAAATCATTTAGCAGAATATTTTAGTTTATCCCTATGCCAAATAGCATTTGATCCACATTAAAGAAAACATTGCTTGAGTAGCTGCACAATATACTGGAGAAGAGTATTTAATCAGGAAACATGTATACCATTTCAAGCCTGGGTGGTACTGGCAGTATTTATATATCTCTGTATTTGATCATTCCCTTTATATTATACAGAATGCATGACATCCCATGGATGGATGCAGAATGTGTTTACCATACCACAACTCGATCATTATCTTGGGTGAATGGCCAGTCTGTGTCCCAGTACTTGCTCATTATTATGGGGGCTGCATACCAGTAATTGATCACTCTTCCAATACTGTACAAGAGCTCTTGGGGAGTGTGAAGGGGGAATACATTCTGTATGTAGATTCTACATTTATTTTGTTTTGGACAGTGAAATATACTGAGAGTGAATCATAAAATGCTTGTGTCCTCGCTACTGTTTGTTGGGGGAAGGAGCTGTTGTTTTGAAAGACAAATATAAAACAAAGAATCCCAGAAGAATGAGCAATGACATGGCAAAAGAGTAAATGCTAGGGAGAAAGAATAATTCTATTACACATGGAAGACTAGTAATGTAAAAGGAGGTAGAACAGATATTGATACACAAGTTTTTAAATAATGCATATTACAAAGGAAAAGAGTGTTACTGCTTTGTATGGAAGCATACAAACAAAATGTGTAGAAAAAAACACCAAAAGGATTAAGGTGGACACCAGGTTGGCTGGATAGTAACATCTTCACCACACATTTTCATGAGAGGCAAAAAAACAACTCTATTAGATATGCCGCTTAAACAGTATATTCCAGTTCTGAAGATCTGCTCAGCATCTCTAACCTTCTCTAGGTAAGCCCACTGGGTGAGTAGTAGTGCCACTGTTGATGACAGTGTTCCAAAGATGTATTTACTAAATTGAATTTTGAATGGAATGGGGAAAAGATTGCCATAGGCAATAAGGAGGGTGAGTATAATCTGAGCAGCTCAGCTTATGTGGTTACACACACGAGGTAAACTGCAGGATTTTCAATTGACAAAGTTTAAAAAAAAAGAGACACTGAAAGTGCAAGAATTATTATCAGTCAAAGACAGTGCTATTGTACTCTGATACTCATTTGCACTAGATCAGATCCTTCTGTTTATATACAGAGGAACAAGCCAAGAAACTTTATTTACTTTATTTGTTTACTATGTTGCTTCATAGGTGATTTATCCCCATTATTGACTTGGCTATTTTTCAGTCTCTGCATTTGCTTTCAATGTGCAGTGCCAAAATTGGCTGGGATGCCATTTTTACAGCATTATTTTTTAATGGGTAGCAATCCCAGTATCAGTAATATTACAATATATTTATAGATAGAGCACAAGAAGCTGAAGTGTAGTGTGACATTCTGCTTGCACTATTACACCAAATCAAGGCAGGAAGCAATGACTAAGAACTTGTCAACACTTCACTGGTTCTTCATTTGTCATAGCTACTATAGCAGCACATAACAAACAAGTCACTTCTTGCCAGGGTAATTTTTTCCAAGGACAGAACTCCTCCATTAGACCTGTAAATATATTGGCCCAAGAAAAGGCCCCACAATAGTACCACATTGCATTGCCTAGGGGAAGTATTGCTGAAAGCAGCTAAACAGTGAAGCCATTTCATGATCATCACTTTTCAAGGCCATGTTTGTAGAGCCAAAATACAGCTAAGAGGGAGCTTCCCTATTGGACTAACCAAAAGGCTTAGCGAAGACACAATTAGACAGGTTTTATGAAAAGAAAAGGAGCATATCACAACTTTTTACTGAAGCATAAAAACAGAATACAGTACTTTTTAGGAAAGCAGGAAGAACCTAAAAATTATGGCTATGGTTAAATGATGCACTACAACTGGTATTACGAATGCCATTGGATTGCCAGATGAATGCAGAACTGGTAACTGCAGCTCCCTTTTAACCAGAAGAAAACCTTAAAATGGCATGAGTTTGGTACCATATTATTTCCAGCTGTGCTAACAGATATTGACAGGACAAATATGAAGAAAAAAATTGCTGCAATCTAAATGAAGAAAGTAGTAACATGAAAATTCTTTTTTTCTTTGGCAATCATAGCTTATGGCATTTGCTAAGTTCTCATTTACAAAGGAGCAAAAGCACAAGCAGATTAGGTACTGTGTCTCAACCAACAGACAAAATACTTGAGGGGTAGATGTAGGTGCCAGGGGCTAGGCATACTCAGGAAAATAAAATTTCATTTTCTAGAAAACAGCTTCAAATTTTAACAGCTCCCCAAAGAGGCGATCTTCTGCTTCCATATATTACATAAGCAAGGAAAGAAGCTAAACTCAAAAGATAAGATATTCTATGAGAATTTTTCACTCAGCTATAATTAATACCAAAAAAAAAAAAAAAAAAAAAAAAAAGTTGCCTTATCATACCTGTTGAATCCTTCCCTCCAGGCAGGATTGGCAATACTTTTTCTTTTTAGGTGCCTAAACCTCATGAGATAAAATTACAGGTATTCTTCAGTTTGAGTCAGGAGTGCTCTTCTGAAGCAAATCAGTTGATCATACTCTCTGACCACACTTAGTATTGCAAACTGTGCTAATCAAATTCTGTTTTATTGATGCTAAACCTGAACATACTCTATAGGTGATCACACACTGTGCTCCACCTACTGACTGGGAGTAGACAAATTCAAGGCAGTTCTCCTGAAACATATAGGGTAAACACTGAGTCCTCAGTTCCACCTGTTTTGCCATGTACACTCACCCCCACTGCATTGCTTCACTTGCTTGTGTCTTTACTGTAG
The DNA here is from genome assembly GCA_037305975.1 of Chrysolophus pictus. NCBI lineage: Eukaryota > Metazoa > Chordata > Aves > Galliformes > Phasianidae > Chrysolophus > Chrysolophus pictus. The sequence continues at coordinate 17,152,302 of CM074582.1, forward strand.
TACTTGTAATCCCTAGGATTATCCACTTTACGTATTATTTTTTAGTCTCTCATATATTACTTCCTAATTTGTGGTACAATAGTTGTTCAAGTTTGGCAAAGCCACATCCATTCTTGTTCTTATTATTATTACAAATACTGAATGCTTTATAGATTCCAAGGGCTGCCACTGAGAGGAAAAGTAAACCTAAACTTCTGTGGCTTTTACATTCAGTCATTAAACAAACAGAAAACAAAGAATTTCCTCCACTGTTCATTGACATTTCCTGAGGTTTTACTTTGAAAGAATATTTGGTATTTCTACTCTGTTTGCAGCAAGACCATTTACTTTAGCACACAGCATTTGCTTTATTCAGCAAGAAAATTAACAGTCACCTTCAGAGGGAGCTATTCATAACATCTATACATTGTGTATATGTAAGCAGGACAAATTATTCCAAATGAAGAAATAAAGTGTACTATTACAATGACATTTAGATAACAGCATTCAGAAACAATTGGACTCCTTATTTCATCAGGAATACTGGCAAAAATAATTGCAAAAGTTTTGAAGGCAGTTTGGATTTTGACGTAAACAATAGCTTTGCTTCACTATTCTTTACATTGTTCATCAAGAATGTGAGTTCATAAACTGTGTTAAAATAAGTAAGTAAATTGAAGTAAACTACTTAAACCACTTGATTTTAACCCTGAAAAGGATGGCATTGACTGGAAGCCCATTCTATCCATGTTAATTTTCCATAGTAAATCAAATGATCGCATTCTTGAAAGACATTCCAAACCTGCTGATCAGCATCCTGCATTGAAATGCTTTTTTAAGCGATTCATTGGTGAGTGCAGTCTCCCATTTTCAGGCTTAGATGGATCTGACATTTGGAGATCACCAACTTAAGCTATTTTGTCCACTTACTGTATTGTATTCATTACAAAAAAAATTGCATTGAACCAGCAGTCCTGACTGTAAGAAAACCCTCTGCCTATGCCAGTAGGAAAAACAATACATGGAGAGCAGAGCTCAACCCCATGACAGCCAGATTCTCTCAGAAACAAGGGAGAGTCTGCTGGCACAGAGGCTGAAGGATGAACATATTCTCCAGGCCACATTGCTCTAAGACTTGATTCACATTACGTTTTATGCAGAGCTTAAAGTAGGATGCTTGTGAAGGGCATTTGAAGATTCAAACTTTGCCAGCCACACTGGTCATTGCTCATATATCTGATGCATACATTTTGGCACAAAATTACAGCGTGTGAAATAATTTCATAAGATGACTCTTTTAATGCAAGATAGATATATGTGACCCAGTGTTAATTATAGGTATCAGTCATATTTTTTGTTTTACAACGAGGATCATGTCATCAACATTGTAATAGGAGATGGCCAATGATTCTTTGATTCCAGTTATATATTTATTTAGGATAGTTTGCATTTAGATCTCACCAGCGATAGAGAGACAACCCAGTATCCCATTAGATAAATGCATGAATCATATAAAGTTACTGAAGAAACAGAAATATACAGTTCTAGTAAAGCCTTTCCATTCATGGTTAGGATTACCATGTTGCCACATTAAGTTGATCTTTCCTTCACCCTGGCAGTGCACACCAGACTGCAGCAGACATGCCAGTGGATCACAGGAAATGTGGGGTATTCATGAATTACGCATTTCAATCAGTATTTGTGCAAAGATTAAAGTCCATTCTGTGGCAGGCAACGTCCATGGACTAAATGGTATCTTGACATCACTTAGGCTGCTTTATGATCTACCTAACTCATTGTTGCTCCTTCCAGCTGTATAAACTTATGTATATAGCTCAAACTGAGTAACTGGAGTATTCCCTAGTATGTTCCTCCATTATCACATTCCCTGACGTTTAAGACTTTCTCATAGTTGTCTATCATAGAGTAGTAAATTCAGCGCTCAAGCAATTTTAGGAACATCAAACAGCTATTGATATCTCAGAGAGAGGAATAAACAAAGGTAAGCGCTAAGGTACTGCAAGAACACAGGAAGTTTCTGAAAACTAAATTACACATGTATTCTAATGAATTAATTTCTAACGTGTAGCTTAGATTTTTTCTTTCTCTCCTCAGAACACGGCACACAGTAAATGACTATTTGTGCCTAAGAGGAGCAAATATCTCCACAGATGCTGAAAAAAAATTGAAATGACAAGATCAGAAGAATTAGCAAATGCTTTTTTGTCGTACAGATAGATTTAAATGTTTCATCTAAAAGTGATTCTCTCTTTCACTTTTCACAGGGCTTTAAAAAAATCCACGTATTATTTAATATATAAATAGCACATACACACCATCAGACTCCAAATTAAAGGGTTTTATCAATCTTTTGTTTTGTAAGGTATAGTACGGAGATTTCTATATGAAACAAGAAAGTTTTCTTATCCTCCTAATTAAAGTACAAAGGTTCAAAGAAAGTTTCAAAATCATAAAATCCATTAATAAAATTCTAACTTATTTCATTTATTTAGGGACAAATTGAATGACAAACATACTTGTTCTCCAAATAAAGCCTAATAGAAATCTAATTTTGATAGTTTTATGTACCAAAAACCTACTAGATTCTAATGATGAGAAAATTAAAAACACAAATAGTCTTACTAAGGAATATTGGAGTCTTGTAAACCTTCTCTAAGTGACAGATCAACATTTTCAAGCAGGGACAAAGTGAATCCATTAGATTAAATACTAACATCGTTACCTATTTTTAGTAATAATAATAAATACAGTCATTATGATGATGAATAACTAATGAAATGGCAGGCCCAGGAAACAGCACTGAAAGCTTTCAAGAAATTAAAGAGTCCGATCCCAGAACAAAAGGTATTACCAAACCAACTCTTCTTTGCCTACTGACTTCAGCAGGACTTTTTAAATACTAAATATACAATAAACAGAAGGAAAAACAAATTTCAAGTACTGGAGACATCTATAGCAATTAGACAGATCAATACAATGGGAAAGGCATGACAACAAAGCGTTATGACAAAAGGACTGGCACAATAGAGAGGTGCTGGAAGGAAGATGAGTGCTTCTTAGATTCAGAAAATTCTAGGTTTGCAGGGAAAAGCTGCACCAAGGAGCAATCTCCAGAAAGAAATCCTTCCCCTGTGGCAGTCAGCCCTTAAATGAATTCTGAGAGGTGCAGCCAGGCTCCACCTCCTTCCAGTCACACACATGAATTGCCTTCACCTGTGCTCCCACGACTGACTGGGTCCTTTCCTCAGGTCCTCAGTCAGCGGTTCAGGCCATGACTCAACAGTTCTCATACAACATCACACCCAGTGACAACCCAGTATTTGAAACAATTTGTGCTAAGAAGATTGCCTACAGACCCTCCTGTTTTACTGTTATACAGAACTAAAGTATGTTCCATAATTAAAAACCCATTTCAAATAATGTTTTAATACAAAGGAGCCTTGCACCACCCACTGTCCCTGGGAGCTGCTACATTAAATTTATATTTCTAGTCAGGCATTAGGTAGATACAATAAAACCGATTAATAAGATGCATTTTTGCACTGATTAAGTGATAAACAAAATGGCATTACTAAGCTTTCATTTACTACATCAGCCCAGTGACCAAAACCTTTTAAAATATGATTTTACCCCACCTTCAAATGCTATTTTAACCATTTACAAATTTTGAGGAATTTTTTAGAAGTAGCTGAAAAGTTGAGGGAAAAAAAACAACTTCTGGAGATACCGTGCCAGTCTGGAAACTTCCACTTATAGTATGGTTTAAGTTTCTGTTTGTATTTCTGTCAGATAAAAAACCTGCCTGAAAGCATGAAAGACACCAAGATGTTAACTCCAGAATAAATGCCCGATTTTTAAGAACAGATAAAATACAGTGTCATGTAAATGATAAAAATCTCAGCAATATGTTTGTTTTTAACCTACATGTATCACTTCCAGAAATTAGGATGTCTGTTCAATATGCTTTCCTTTCACTAGGTCTGTCATCATGACAGAAGATTTGGTATTGCTTTGTGACTGACTTGGTTGGTACTGGGAGCAATGACATAGGATTCTGGGAAGAAAAAAGGAAATATATCTACATGGAACTGCTTTGAATTTTGATTTAAGTGGCCTATCTAGTTTCTCCAGTATTGAGAACTCCACATCTGGACTCAGTATTCCAGGTGAAGCCTCACGAGTGCAGCACAGAGGGATAGGATCACCTCCCTCGCCCTGCAGCCCACACTTCGTTTGATGCAGCCCAGGGTGTAGTTGGCTTTCTGGTTTGTGAGAACACATTGTTGGCTGATGTCCAGCCTACCATCCACCAGCACTCAAGTTCTTTTTGGCATGGCTGCTCAATCATTTCACCTCCCACTAATATTGGTAGTAGAGGTTGCCTTGAACCAGGTGCAAGACCTTGCATAGATGTAAATGGCATGAATATACCATAAACAATAAGATATTAATAGGTCAACCCAATACATAGAAAAAAAAATGAAATATTTTTTCATGTTGTTTTTAATATCTTCATAATCATGAAAACACAGCCCAGGAATTTTATTAGAAAGAACAAAATAATAATGAATTTTTCTCAACATGTACTTAGATAAGACAAATACATCTCGACATTCCATTCAGTCCTGTCTGTACATAAGAGAAGCATTATGGATTCTGAGGGAACAATGAATGAAGCAATCCCAAATGGCTAAATAACTTTCAAAGAAATAGTTGTTCTGTTCCATCAAAGTGCAAATGAAGTTAGTTTGAAGAATGTCACAGAGGGAGACAAGGGCTTGTATAAATCATGGTGAAAATAGACTGAGAGGGAAAATATTTAAAAAATAGAACAGAGAGTCCCTCTTTGAGTGATTAGTGAGGATTTTGAGTCTTTTACATTATTTCTGTAATATTTCCTTTATTCTTCAGTGATAAACATCCGTGACTGGTTGAGATTATTATCCCTCTTTTTAATTGCTACCTTGTCTATACCAAACATAAATCTCTGATTATTAAAATGCCATGGTATTCACAGGGTTAAAATGAATGTTTTTATATTCCTCCTTTTAATTCCCATGGATTATGTCTTCTGCAAGGTGAAGTTTCTCAGAAAGATTCTAATTTGTAGCTATAGAAGCTTTGTCCCAAGCACACACAATCCTTTATATCCTAAACTCATATTGTATCAGGTAGAATGAAATCAATTGGATGTGTAAATTCCTTAAATAATAGCAAATGGAGCAAATTGAATTTCAAAGGGAAAAAAATGGTGAACCTGAAAAGCAGCAGTACGAAGGTCATCAGCAGAATTAACAAAAAAAGTCTGGCAAAGTTACAGTTAGGCAGTCAGTAATACTCTATTGATTAGACTTTCTCAATCAATGATGCTGTGCCTAGATTATTGATGCAAAGGTATTAAGCAAAATTTTATTTCAGCTAACTTGTTGGCTCAGATGTCAACTGAAAGTCATTTCCCCAGTCAATCAAAGATACAATATATCTGAGCAGAGCTAGTTCTTCAACACCTTTGTATATATTGTGCTTTCCAACTACATAATGAGCTTTGAAATGGCAGTTGCTTGAAAAGTATTTTAACTAGGAAGATACAACATTTCCATAAAAAACATACAGCTACACAGGGGGACTAAATAGGGAACAGAAAGAAAGATATTCCAAATTACCAGGGGAATTAGCAGGTGACATCAGAAAAAATCAAAATCTAAATCTGCATTTGCAGTTTGATTACAGAAAGATACAGTTCCCCCTTATTCCTCATTTGGGTCAAGTCAGAAAATCCTCCACTCACACCATGGTCTCTGCTGAAGGAAGACCAAGAGCACAGCAGGTGGGCTACTGCAAAATAGGAAAGGAAAAAGAAAGGAAAAGAACTGAAAGCCCTTCTGAGGGACTGGCATTGAAAGTTCAGATAATGCCCATTCATCCTATGGTTGGTTTTGTTGTTGCTGGTAGTCTTCCCAAAAGCTTAAATTTAGGTTTGCTGAAACTTGTGTATAATCTGGGAGGAGGAGGAGGATGTAGCCTGGAGGTGAACATGCACAACTTCATGGAAATGCATACATTTATCAGCAGAGAATATTCTCACAAGCTATTTTCAATACTTGTGCCAAAATTCGATGTGACAATATCTGTGAGATTGGGATTTCACTGAAGCTTCTTGTTTTATGGTCTTGTGCTCAGCATGATCTTAAAAATGAACCACTCAAAGAAAAAAAAAAGAAACAAAAAAAAAAAGTATATCATTGGCAGATACAGGAAGAGAGAGGGATGCGCTTGCAACAATGGTTACTTGTCTCCTTTGACTTCTGTATCAGTCACAGTCTTCAGAAGTATTTGCCACAGTAAACTAAAACAAGCACTGAGAGCGTGTGTGGTTTCATAGTTTTTGTTAGTTCACTGAAATATACAATTGACTTTAATAACCTCAAATGAAATTCAGTGTAATATGAGAATCAAAAGAAAATGCAATGAGATTTTACTTCACACTCTTTTTTTTCATTATCAAAGTGTGCAGACTTAAAGTCATATGAATTATATTGGTCAGAATTCAGAAAGGTTGAATTCCAAAGAAAAAAATTACATCCTTAAAAAAAAAATTGCTTATCAATGAAAATAAAAGGCTTTAAGAAATAATTTTAAAAAGACACTTGACAAACCATTTGATAATACTTTCTGCCAACTAAAGTGTAATCCATTTGATCAATTCCTGTATGTTCTGTAAGAACTGTCTCATGTGGTGAATTTCTAAAGAGCTTTTTAGAAAGAAAACATATTTTCACGCATTGAATCTAATATCAGAGAATGTACTGATTGATAGTACTTTGCAGTATTTTTCCTCTTTTACTATAACTTTCAGAAGACTAGAATCTGGGAGCTGCAACCATTAAAAAATTATATCAGTAATCAAGTATGTTTCAGAAATTAAATTAAATTTCATTGGATTCCTTGGGGGGGAAGACAAATTAATTGCCAACATGCTGCCAACTTTTTTGACAAAAATAAGGAAAGATGAAAACTTTTCAAAAATATCGTGTCAAGAAAAATTCAAAAGCAGGTTGAAGTTGAGTATGTAGCCATAACCTCAGGACAGAAAAAGAGGAATATTCATATATAAAGACATCCACCTAGGTCATATCTGATTTAGACTGTTGTGGTAGACATCTTTCTCACATCCTTGATCATGTTAGACTACTTTATGAACCCATTCACCAACTCCTACTTCATTATGTTCAGTTCTCAATCTTCAGTACCTTGCTTCCTATTTCAAGAGTTCAGGTGATCTAGTCGCAAAATCTAAAACTTTTCTTCTTCTTTTTTTTTTTTATTTTTTTTTTGTTTGTTTCTTGTATAAATACAAGCTTCCTCTCACAAGCCCATGTTATAAGTCTATAATCCCAAGACCCATCCTCAGAACATCCTTGTGATCCCCATTTCATGTGTACCGGTTGGGCCTTCACCAACAGGAACAGCTAGAAATACCTCCAAGCAGCTCAGCAGCTAAGGACATTGGGATCACAATGTGACTACTCCTTTACTACATTTTCCTCGATGGCTACGTTCTGTCTTTCGACTTGAAGTACACATACACTGTTTTTTTGCACCTTTAAGTCTTTGTACAACACTTACTCTAACGACTAGCAGGTCTGTGATCAAGTTACTATGAACAGTGATAATACAAATAATAGCATCATGTGCAAAATATTCTTGCATGGACCTTTTTGGCCTTCATGGCCAAGTAGAATTGTGTTTATAAGTGGGTCCCATTATTGACAATACTCAAATAGACACAATTCCCTAAATTTGAAACAAACAAAAAAAATCAAACAAGGAAAACTACTAAAGCTAGCCTACGGAACATCCAGAAGCAGCAAAAGATCCAATAAGGACCCCATCCAGATTGTAAATTGCAATCCTAGAGGTGCAATTGTTTTTTCTATCATTGCTCCCAGACAGTACAAACACTACTTCCAGATTTTAAAATTAAATCGTTCTTATCTCCATGGTTGTTACCCTCTTCTGTGCTCAGAATGCTACAAGAATAAAATTTTAGAAACCATCATCATGGAAATCAGGTATCCAAAAATTTCTTCCTTATCTCCTAAATCTAACTTTTTTTTGTTTTCAATCTGTTCCTGCTGTCATCTTAATTTCAACTTCTTCTTCAACTGTGACAAACATTTATTTATTTTAAACACTACCTGCTTCTCCTTTGGATTAGCATGATGTTTTTTTTTTTTTCCCTCCTCACCCTACCCTCAGGTTTTGGTTAATTTTCTTCCCTTACTATTTGGTTGGGTCACTGAAAGTTACATTGAGCAGACATGAAAAGACAAGAAACCCTCCCCCATAGATTTTTTCATGTTTTGCATCTTGGCCTTAATAAGTCTGACAAATGCCTCACAGGAGAAAAGAGACCTCGTTTTTCTTTCACTGTGCAGATTCCTTTTCTGCATGTGTGGGATTTTTTGTTGTTGTTGTTTTAATAAGAATTAGGATACCAATTCTGTCCTTATCAGTACTTTTTTGTAGGCTTTAATAGTACTAAAGCAACAGCAGCTTATCTGCCAGTGCTACTAGCAGCCTTTTTCCAGTGGTAATTACATTGTCACTATTTTTTTTCCACCTTTACACAGTTGCAAATATGAAGTAACTTCAATGAAGCATAGAATGAGAACTGGGGAAAACTATGTGCAGATATCTGTTTGTGATTAACCATCATGTTTCCACATGTTGTATTCCTGCTTGAATTCAAGCGGTCTATAGAAACCTGATCAGCACTGTAATTATGGCTTGCTTGAATCAAGTCAGTCAAATAATGTCAAAAACAATTATTTTCTTTTCCAAAGGGCACTACAAGTTTGGGAATACACAAGAGAACATGCAGATTCCAACATTTTAACAGTTTATATACCAATCTCAGAGTATTCAGCCCTTGACTTGGCAATGATGGGACTTGAAACATACATTGATGCTCTTTCATTAGAATCATTGTTAGTCTCTTTTTTAATACACAAGCTACAATTTTATTATATAATGCTCTGCTGTAAATTATCTTTGTAATTTGGTCAATTAGCTGGAAGAAAAGCTAAGAATAAGGAGAAATGAATTGTATTAATATAAATGTGCAACCAAAAAACAAACAATAAAACTAAGAATATCAACAAATGCAGCTGATTTTCAGCAGCACTGAGTTTGATGGGATTTTAAATTATTCAGTGTTTTTTAAAAGTTATAGTATCTGCAGAATTTGAGCTAAAGGTTACTGTTCAGGAAATGAAACATATATTTCCATGTGCCCTGCATCAGGCCACTCACTCAAGTGCCTGATGTTAGACAACAAAGTTTGCATACTTTGCAACAAGTGCATTTTGTTTCCCTGCCAACCTGGAGCAAGATTATCTGTAGAGATTAGTATCTTTTAACCTGAGCAAGACTTGTAGAATTAAATTCAGAATAAATCAAAGTGCTGAATAAACATTTAACAGCTACAGTACAGTTCTACAAAGGTCTCAAGAGATTAAGTATCTACGGAGTTCACAGAATTATATGCAGAATAACTTAGTACAATATTTTCATTAAGTACATATTCTTACACTTTACCTGCTGAATGTTTAGATTTAGATATTCTGGAGAAATTTTCCTGCAATCTTTTGCTTTTAAAATTCTTCCCCCCCCCCCCCCCCCCCAAGATAATCAGTGGTATAAATGAATGTACTAATGTGAAACTTCTGAATCTAGTGCTCACTGCAGAAGCTTCCAGATTAGATGGAGCCAACAGAACATTTAGGTCATAGATATATAGAGTTTTAGTAGTCAAACTGAAAGGATAAATCCCATTTTATGATTTCATATGTTTAATACAATCTGGTGCCTTTTACTAATTCAAACAATGATTTATTGAATCATTGGAGGGGAATAAATACCAATTCAGGTTGCCAAAGTCATGTTTCTTATTCTTACTTTTAAGACCCATCACATATTCACACCTGTCACCTACGTTTCTCTTGCAATATGCAATTTTTGTGTTGCTGTTTTAAGAATCCTATGGATCATACTGATCCTGCTTTCTTGTCTCCAAACTAACTTTACTCTTGCATCTATGATGTCTCAGGTGAACACTTCAATCTGAACACAACAAAACAGCTCTGTACTTTCACACCACTCAAAAACTGCTATTTTGGTGGTTCCTCATTAGGAAATGGGCTGTAAATAATTACAACAGTCTATTTTTTAAATTGAATGCAAGATTATATAGTATGAGGTTGAATATACATATTTATACTTATGAAGAAGGTGCAGTATATACATGTATATATACACACACACAGGTTTATATATATATTTATATATGCGCATACACACACATATGCACACACACAGATGGACATTTAAGTAATTTTCTGTTAATAGTAATACTGTTGCCTTTAGAGATAGCTCATCTTCTTAGTCTGTAAAATCTCTGGAGTAGAGAATATCTCCTTATATGTTTATGCATTTATCCAGGAAATTAGACCATGACCTCTTTCAGAGAACACTGAACATTACTAAAATAGTAAAAAGCATTGTTGGATGGGTTTTTGCCTTAAATCACTTATCTTTTCCCACAACTTTTTATGAATTGAGTATAAATATTTTTAAAGATTTAGGTGTTGTACAGTTGTACATACTGTTCTACCAACTCAGAAATACTTGTTGTCTCGGATACATGTAAATACATACATGATACAGTGACATTACTGTATCTGTAAGGTCAAATATTCAAGTTTTTACACAGTGAAAAATGTTGCTTTTAGAGACAGCTGCAATAGAAGTATTTGTTTACCTTTAGAAATTCTGCAAAAAGAAAAATTCATGTACAAAAATAGTGTGGAGTCTAAGGTTAGAATGAAAGACATTGTAGCATCATAAGGCAGCCATATGGATCCCATTAAAGCCATCTTCTGACAGGTTTCTGTAATCATATTCTACCCATTTAAACTCCTTTATGCAAGATAAATGTCTTATTCTATTACAGAAATTGATGCTCTAGAAGTTTGGTGACAATAATATTGAAGATCTAGATAATATTATATGGTACACTGTTAGTGGAATATAAATGGCAGTAAAAGAATCTGTGATTAAATACTTGATTAACTACCTAATTACTTGATTAACATTTTGACATATTTCTTAGCCTGTAACTTTTGTAAAGAAATAGCTATGAATTTGCTATCCGGCAGAAATCGTTCGGTACAGTTACCGGTCAAAATATCTGTGGCTCAACCTATATTCAGACTGTCTTTTCTCAATGAGAAATTTAGGATAATTTCATTATTTCTCTTTAGGTTTAATTATGAATGATGAATAGTCCAAGTATTCACAACTGCTGATCAACAATGATGCATACAATTATCATTAAAAAAAAAAAAAGCATTATTGATAAGGGGATCACTCCAATTCTTAAACAAAGACAGTTTGTCTGTTTACCAGAAAGAATTACAGATTGCTATGAACATTAAAATTTGTTTAATGAATAAAAATATCTAAAATGTGAAAATAAAATATTCTGCCCATCAATTTAAAAGTACCTGCATAATCAGAACTACTGAGGATTGGCCACTCACAGGTCAAGACTAATTTTATTGTCCCATTAGGAAAGAAAACCTTCCCTTCATAGCAAGACTGTTGAGACAGAACATATTCTCTGGGTATAATTTGCAAAGTAGATGTTTGCATTTAAAACATTGTTTTTCATAACAGTCACAGAGTTTCTCTGCCATAATTCCTTATCAAGTTAATCTTCAGAGTCAATCAAGTAAAGAAAAAAATGCTCTAGGTCAGAGATGAGTACATATGACAAGAAAAAAATCTGCACACAAGTCATGCAAATAAAAGAAATTAAAACAACTATATACTAGGAAAGAGCCTTCTGAAGTGTGCAGAAACATTGAGAAAGTATTTTAATTTCTGTTAGAAGCTTTATGGTGAGAGTCTACTCATATTAAAAATACATAACAATAAAACATAAAACCATTTCCTTACTGCTGGCATTTACGCAGAATCACAACCATTCAAAATACTAATATCCTTTCTTACCTAGCAATTAATGCTGTACGGATTCAGTACTCTGTACACTAGAAAATAGCATTACCACACTGTGCGGTGACCCACTGTGCTTAATTACACAACAAAGTTCTCAACTTCATGTCACTGAAATGAAAAGTCACGGTTAAATTTCACTGTAAAATCATGTCAAAACCCATAAACAATTTCAAACGTATATACCAGCAATTTCAAGAGTCAGAGACGTGTTTCTTGAAATTACTGCAACTCATTTTATTTCATAGAATTATAGAATCGATAGAGTTGGAAGGGACCTTTAAAGGCCGACTAGTCCAACTCCCCTGCAAAGAACAGGGACACCACAGTCACATCAGGTTGCCCAGGGCCTTATCCTAGCCTTGCCTTGAAAGTCTCACATCACTGGGCCTGCGTCTCACCAGTCTCACTAGAAAAGATATTTTTTCAGATATCCAACCTAAATCTGCTCTCTTTAAGTTTGAAACCATTTCCCCTTGTCCTACCACCATACACCCTGCTAAGAGTCTGTCCCCTATCCCCTTCTTTCGTGTAGCTCCCCGTTAGATACTGAAAGGCCACTGTCAGGTCACCTCAGAGCCTTCTCCAGGCTGAACAGTCCCCAGTTCCCTCAGCCTGTCCTTGTCAGAAAGGTGATCTATCCCATGGATAATTTCTGTGGCCCTCTTCTGGACACAGTCCAGCAGGTCCGTGTTTCTCCAGTATTGAGAACTCCACATCTGGACTCAGTATTCCAGGTGAAGCCTCACAAGAGCAGCATAGAGGGATAGGATCACCCCCCTCACCCTGCAGCCCACACTTCATTTGATGCAGCCCAGGATATTGTTGTTGGCTGATGTCCAGCCTACCATCCACTGGTACTGCTAAGTCTTTTTTGGTAGGGCTGTGATCAATCCCCAGCTTGTATTGGTAGTAGAGGTTGCCTTGACCCAAGTGCAAGATCTTGCATTTGGATTTGTTGATCCTCATGAGGTTCACCTGGGCCCACTGCTCAAGTCAAGTCCATCTGGAGGGCATTCCATCCCTCTGGTGTGCCCACTGCACCCCACAGCTCAGGGTGTACCCGAGCCCACTGTCAATGTCATTAATTAAGATACTAAAGAGTATCAGCCTCAGCTCAGACCCTTGAGGGACACCACTCATCACCAATCTCCATCCATACACTGAGCCACTGACCACGACTCTCTGGACTCAGTTATGCAGCCAGTTTTCCTTGTATCAAACAGTCCACCCATCAAATCCATATATTTCCAATTTGGAGAGAAGGATGTTGAGGGATACCACGTCATAGGGCTTACTGAAGTCTAAATAGATGACATCAGTGGCCCTTCCCTTTTCTGCTGCTGCATTTACACCATCATGGAAGGCCACTATGCAGGTCAATCAGGATTTGCCCTTGGTGAAGCCATGCTGGTTCTCCTATATCACCTTCCCGCCTTCCACATGGCTTAGAATAGCTTTCAGGAGGATCTGTTCCATGATCTTCCATGGCACAGAGGTGAGACTGACAGCTTGGTCGATGCTGGGGGTCATCCTTTTTACCCTTTTTAAAAATGGGTATGATATTACCTTTTTTTGCAGTCACAATGGCCTTCATCTGACTTTTCAAATATCATTGTGAACGGCTTAGTGACTACATCAGCTAATTCCCTCAGGACTCTAGGATGCATCGGGACCCATGGATTTGTGGATGTTCAGGTTCCTCAGGTGGTCGTCGCTTACAGTGGGAGGAACACTGCTTCCCTGATCCCCTTCTACCAAACAAAACATTTGAGGGCTGCGTGGAGAGCAGTTATCAGAGAAGACCAAGGCATAAAAGCTGTAAAGTACCTCAGCCTTCTCCTTGTCTGTTGTTACCCCTAATGAGTGACTGTGTCACTCACTAGGAGTGTATGCCCTCCAGACCTTTCCTTTTCTGGTTGAGGTACCTATAGAAGCCTTTCTTGTTCTTTTTGGCATGCTTTGCCAAGTTCAGTTCAAGCTGGGCCTTGGCTTTCCTGACCCCATCCTTACACAGCCTAGCAGCTTCCTTAATTCTTTTCACGGTACCTGTCCCTTTTTCTACTGCCTATGTATTTTCTTTTTGCTCTTTGACCAGAAGGTCCCAGTTCAGCCATGCTGGTCTCTTGCCTTTGTTTCCTGGCTTGGGGATGGAGAGCTCTTGTGCCCTGAGAAAAACCTCTTTAAAGATCTGCCAGATCTGCTCTGCACCCTTACCCATGAGGACAGTTTCCCAGGGTGTTATGTTGACTAACTCCCTGAAGAGCTGGAAGTTAGCTTTCCTGAAGTATAGCTTCCAATTTTTACGCCTCCTGTCTCATATCCCTCTGAAGTGAGAACTCAACCATAGCATGGTCACTATAGCCCAGGCAGCGTGTCTAATTCTGATGTCACCAATCCCCCCTGTTGAGGCCATCAATTACTTGACTCAGGAAGTTATCCTCAATGCATTCCAGGAGCCTCCAGGATTGCTTGCAGCTCACTGTGCTACTTTGCCAGCAGATGTCTAGGTGGTTTAAGTCCCCCAGCAGGATGAGTATTTGCAATCATGCTGCCTCCTATAGCTGGAAATAGAAGGCCTCATCAAGAGCTTCTGTTTGATCTGGTGGCCTGTACTAGATGCCAATCACTAGGCTCCCTCTGCTGCCTCAGTCTCAAACCATCACCTGTAGGCTTTCAACTTGCTCATGACTGTTCTTTCGGGTCAGCTGTTCACATTCTATTCCTTTTCTGAAGTAGACAGCAACAGCCTCTTTCCTTATTTCTTGCTGTCCCTTTCAAACAGCCTTTGATAGTCACACTCCAGTCATGGGAATCATCCCACCAGATTTCGGTGATGACAACTATATTGTGGTTTTCTTGTAGCACAGTAGCTTCCAGCTCCTCCTGTTTGTTTCCCAAGTTGCGTGCATTGGTGCAGAGGCACTTCAGCTGGGCAGCTGGTCTTGTTACTTCCTTAAAGAATAACTCCTCAATTCTTTTTTGATATTTCCTTTGATTTTCCCCATTGCCTTTTCCTGCTGCCCCAGCAGTCACTGCCTCATCACCATGAAGTTTTGTATGTGTTGCAGTGTTGCCAGCACCTCTCAAGGCAGCAGGCCCTTCAGCTTCCCTGGCAGCACCCTGTCCCTCTAATACAGTTATGCCTTCTCACACCTTATCATTATTTAAGCAGATCATTCATAACAAAAATGCATGTTTGCGAAAAAGAACACAACAAACGTGCTATCAACTCTCCAAAGAAACAACTCAGTAGATGCTCTTCCCATTTCCCTGGTCACTCCTATACTGGCCTTTAGGCCTCTGCCCCTCATTTGTCTTACACAGAGAGTTTCTTTGAAAGTTCACTGAACTATTATGCTGTCAAAAAACAAGCAAATAAATAGAGAAAGTGGCTTACTATTTATGCTTTTACGCAAAATGCATTCCAATGTTAGTCTTAGCTATTTTTCCATGCATACCCAGGAAAACTGTTGTGTGTAGTGTACAGGACTAGATTCCACTGAGTTAATTTTTACAGTTTCAACTGAATAGTTTAACCTGGTCTCCATGAATGATAAGTAACCAATAGCCACATGAAATAGGACAAGAACAAGAAATCCAAGTTCATTCTATCAACAAACAGTTTAAACTCATTTCCTTTTAAAAGTATTATTTTCTTCATTACGATGTCTTATGGGACAGTCATGCTGAAAGAAGCTCCTTTTCAAACACTTTCGGGTAACGAATTTTAATGTGTTCTGGGAAGATTAACCAAAAAATTCCAATTTTTATTATCAGTTGGGTTACTTCTTTTTACCTGAATTGCTCCAATAGCTATTGGAGGTTACTTACATCTAAGTTACCACTATAAGAATAAAATTAAGTCTTATGAATTATTCTTTTTTTTTTTTTTCAGGTTGTGTCCTATCTCAAAAAGACTTCACTATTCTAAGAAAGAATGGGAATGAAGAAGAAGGTTTCTGACCTTGAAATCTGCTTCGTAAGCAAAGTAACAGCAACATATTCTGTTGATTTCTTATACTTCATTGTTACATCATTTAGTTCAAGATGGCTCTGAAAGATGCAAAAACCTAGCTCATGAAGGCATGCTTTCAGTTTAGCAGTGTAGTATTTCATTTGTTCACAGATTGGGTGGTTTTTTTTTTGTTTGATACATACACACTCAGCATTCAGTATTACAAAATGTTAATCTCACTCAACGTTTCATCTTATTTCCTAAGAAAAACTCATTTTCCAGACAGGTGGACAGTTTACTTTCATTATTTTTGTATTTGGTGTACTCCCAATGTCAACCTTTTAGAAGATACTAACAAGTAAATAAATTACTCATTAAAAAATTATTAGTCACTCTATATGATACAAAACTGCTATTGACAGTAAATTACTATGACTATTACTGGTTTTCTGTTTACTAACTTGAGAAGTAGCTGCTGATCTAACACTGTCCCTTACTGGCAATGGTGCCACAGTCTCTACTTGAGCAGTGACCAAATGATTCTTATGTTTTTCTGTAATAACCTTGCCTGCAGAGATTCTGGAATTACTGTTTGAAGACCCTAGAGCAAACAATTATTCTCAAGAGACAGTTCTGATATAGGATATAATGTTTCAACAGAACCTCTGACAAATAGTTGATGTGAAATAAAGCACTTTTTTGAAGAAAACTGTTTTTTCCTCCTTGTCCATTTGACATACAATAGAATTTAATGTTAGAAATGAAGGACTCCAAGATTTGGTTTTTCTTTTGCTGCCTGTTCTATAAAACAAATACATTGATGAGAAGAATCCTTCTATAATATCTGCCACTAATAGCATCCTAACCTGCTCTTCACCACACATGCATGACAGAAAATGAGAACAGAACTGCAAAGCCTTTGTGGTACCTGGCCACCTTCTTTCATCTGCAGAACCACCTACAGTCCCAGACATGTGTCTGAGTGAACACCGGATTCAAGGCTGCTTCTGAAGAGCTTGCCTCAGCAGAGAAAGAGGATGAGTATAGGAGAAGTGTTAGTTTATCTGAGATACTGTTACTGGGTTGAAAACATTTTGCTGGCAATGGAACTCTTTGAGAACTTCAAACTAAAGATTCAAGCCACTCAAATATGAGACATACAGTCTGTAGTTTTTCTCCTCCACAGTTCTGAAAGACTCTAAGAAAAACATTTATGTACATAAATAGTAGAAGAAAGAATAATAAATAGCAGAAGCAATGCACTGAAAACATCAGCAAGATAGAAAAATGGACTTAATAAGGCCTTAACCACCCAATATCTGGGTGATATTGATACTCAGCCTCAAGTTCAATCATATTAAGGCCTACTTTTGGAAACAAATGGAAGTAATAGAGCATATAACAAAGACATATATGGACAAAAACAAAAAAAGAAAACGGAAAAAATTGCAAGAAAAAAAAAGATCATGTTAGCATTAAGAAGCAGTTTAGGAAGTACAGATGAAGACTAAGTATTGTTGTTCATTCTCACTCAATCAGTAGTAGTACCTTCACAAGGAAATGGAAATAGGATCATATCTTCTATTCAGAGCAAGAGAATACAAAGTACCTGTCTGCAGAAAGACCAAATTTCTTCCCCTCTCTTAAGAGGACATTATTCAGAATGTAAGGAAATTAAAATGATACCTAACATTTTTTCTTATTACAAATAAGAAACATTTCAGAACAGATGGGAAACGCTATTTCATTTATTTTCTTATTAATTTTGTAGAAGGAAATGTTGAATTTACAACTGGAAAAGTAATACCAGACATGTCTACTGCTTTTTGGAATACAATCTTTGGCTATAACTGGGCATTTCCAGCTTGCTAGAAGCTGACATAATCTATAACACATATGGATTTGATACCTACTATTAGACATTTAAGAAATAATTTTGCTGTTTGAATCTCTATATAAGTTTTACTCTCTTGCCTGATTTAGTCCGATCTAAATCTGTGCTGAAAGTTTTACTGTCTCTATCATCTCACGTATCTCTCCCTGCATAATTTTTGATATGTTATTCCTGGAACTATTTCTTCAACATCCACATTTGGAACATTTTATTTTTGCTCATTTATGGTTCCTTCTTTTGAAAGATAACATCACTAGAGTCAATCTGAGTAGGCTTGCAACTTGTTCACAGTTCCAAATATCTTTTCCACTGTTTGTGTAAAAGGTTAGGTATCAAGGAATACATATCAGTCTGCATTTTGAACAAAATCCTTCCCCAGTATTTATTGAACAGAAGGTAATTTTCGTGTACTGTAATACAATAGAGAAATCTTCCCCAAGAAATCTTTCCCACAGATGAATGCCTCACCATTTTCCAATGGTACAAAGTCAAGATATTTCCTTTCCTTCCCAGTATCTGCGAAAAATACTGCAACCCACGATAGACATGCAACTCTAACATACCATTGATTAACTACAGGAGCCTTTTCTTAGAAGCACATCAAGGTTATAAAAACACTGGGAAATTTCTTTAAAATTTCCCTTTTTTCCTACGAGGCAAAACATTCCTTACAGAAGACCCCTCTTTCCCAAGAAGATTGATATGTAGCTTAGACTCAAGGTGAGAAACCTGTTGCAATATTGCATGAAACAAATTTAAAAACAAACAAGCAAACAAACAAAAAGCAACAACAAAAACAAACCACCACCAACAAAAAACAATGCCCAGGAGTACATAGGACAAATAACAGAAGGTCAAGCTGTAAGTACAATGACAAGGCTGAACCAGGAAATACTGCATGGGAGGGGAACGGGAGTATTTCAACTTTATGTGCCAATCTTTAGCTGTGCGTTTCCCATAGGGTATATTCTGCCACCGTTACTCATGTCAAGTAATATATTATTCTACGAGATATTCCTGCTGACTTCTATTTCAGTTGATTTCATCCCACCTAGTCATAGATACGAAATTTTTAGCATCAGAAACTGTAGCAAATAGACGTCCTCAGCCCAGTCTGAGATATCTACAGTTCCTCAACCCTTGATAGATACATACAGAATATATGCAGTTGTATTTTTGATTCACTGATTTCAGTATATTTCTTGAATAATATATTGCTCAGCCTAAATAAATCTGACTTCTAGACATTAATGGGACATTAAAGCATAAACTGTGAAATGTGTGCGTATACTGAGGACCTCTCATATACACTACCAAAAGATAGGTAATTACCTATAAAAGAGACAATACAAAAACAGAATCATAGAACATCCTAAGTTGGAAGGTATCTACAAGGATCCACCTGGCTCCACTCAGGACCACTCAAAATTCAGATCATATGTCTGAGAGAAATTGTGGAAACATTCCTCGAGCTCTGGCAGCTTGAGGCCCTATCCACAGACATGGGCAGCCTGTTTCATGCCCACCATCCTCCTCTTGTATCATTCTGTTGCTTTTCCCAACAGAATTACCATTCTTCAATCATTAGCAGTGCCATATGAGGTTGGATGATACTCATGTGAGAAAGAAAGCCCAGGCCATGAGAAAGAGCTGCAGAGCCAATATCTGGACATCAACAGCTCTACTACAGGCAACTGAATTAAACTGTAAAGAAAACCAAATCTTTGGAAGAAGTATCCTCAGGGGAACTGATGTCAAAATGTCAGTGTTCTTGCAACCATGTAGTCAAATAGGCTTATCACAGCAGGTAAAGCTCTTTCAAAGACATGAGTTATCATAATTCTTCTCTTTTCCCCTTGAAAGAAGGTGAGTTATTATTACGAAATTGCTTCAGTTTCAAATAAAACAAAATCAGTCCCAGATTGTTTCAAAGTTTAGAGAACACTTTCTTGAATGCATTTCACAAATCAGTAAGGTATATGTGGAGCTGTTTTAGTGGTATAATTTCAAATTTTTTCAATGAGCACAAATGGTTGGTATTATTCAAAGATGGAAAATAGCACTAGTGCTGAAACCTAATTAAGCTTACCTAAGCAATTATGTTATGTTTTGTTTTGTTTTTAGCACGGGAGAAACAGGATGCTTTGTTTTGTCATTAAGAACAATAGGCCTAAACAATGTTGAGAAAGCTGTTGTCCATCCTAAGGAAAACTATACATTGTCCTCTTTTGCAATCCTTAATTGGTAGATGAGAAAGTAGATTCACACAAGAAATCCTGCATCAATATTATCAGTTAGAAAATATTTTTATGTTTTAACCATATGCATTTTTAATAATCCCAAAACTTCCGTCTGCCAATAGAGGATAATCTGTAACAGAGATGAAAATAATGCCTAGACCCTGCTGATTGTTTGCATACCAATCCGTACGCCTAAATTTGGAGGTTTTCATCTTTCTGATAAAAAGAAACTCTAAATTAACTTATGTTTATTTATATTTTACAAATTTATTTGGTATTATTGCCAGTCCAGACATGAAAAATCAGAAAATTTACATGAAATGATATTTTCTTTCTCTGAATGTTTAGTTATTCTTGGATTATGCTTTCAAGCTGTTCTCCACAGCTTCGAAAGCTAGACATATACATGTTTTTTAACGACAGGTGAGACTCTTGTTATCACATGTGTCCAGCAGCTGGTGCTTCAAGTACAGCATCAAATAGCTGCAATATTTATGATAAAACAGCAAGAACCAGCAGGAGTGAGGTGTTGTGGTTTCTTTTTGGTATGATGAGTTATTGGTAGAGAATTATGTTCAGTATTGGATTAAAAAAGTTCAGTATGGGTTGGGATTTGGTTCCTGTGAGTGTTTTCTAAAACCACTAAAAGGAGCTTAGCAATGCTCATTTCCAAATTATTATTTATTGTTGTTTTTAATTGAAGAGATTACACTGAAAGGAAAAAACAACCCAAAAATACTGTCAGAGTACGCATCTAGCATACTAGAATGGAGAATATTTAAACGATCTATTTTGCTTTGTCATAGGACACTTATTAGCTATGTGAAACAATAGGAAGTAAAAGTGTTTGGAAAAGGCTGTTACTACAGAGTATGAGATTGTTTGTGTGCATCTACAAGCACTGCAAATTTTGAGATATTCAACAGGAGCAGAGTCAATTCACCAACTGTACAAGGTAAAAAGGCCAAAACAGAGTATTACAGGAACACTGAAAGAACCATTCCTGAGCAAAATAACCTCAGGCATAAGAGGACAAAAAAATGCATCAACATTTTTGGATCACATTCTAATGCTCTTTACATTGCATATACTGGTAGCCATCAGGGGATAATCTAGGAACTTATACTTAAATTAACTTTGGCTGCTATTTTCTGCTGTTTTGTTTGCCTGTGCACATGAGGGATGCCATTTCAGTTGGATGAGGGTGGGGAAAAAAGGAACTGTTAATTTTTTCCCCAATTGAACTACTTAGAAGGTCAAAATTGTCAGTGAAGTTTAACACTGACCTTTGCTTTTAAGCTATTTTTGTACCTGTTCCCACCAATTCCTTCTTTCTTTTGACCTCTCCTCAACTATTGTTTTTTTTTTTTTTTAAGTGAGGATATTTTATCAAGCATCAAAGAGAAACTTAAGTGGGTAAAAACTTATTTATAGAATATGATTCTACATACACTTTTCATTCTTGGACTTAAATAAATATTTGGTTGTTTTGTCTCCATTTTGCAAAATGCTTAAATCTATATGTAATCGGACAGATGCTTATAGTCTCAGAGATTTAGTGAAGAATTACTTTCCTGTTTAATTACTTATTCTCGAGCATTTTTCTAAACAAGGTCCAAAAACAAACTGCAAAAAAAGCAAAGATAGATCAAATGTTCCTCACTTTCTGTCTTCATTTTTATGCCTATACACAGAAAAATGTGGGGACATTTAAGAGCATTTTGAAGTTCTAGATGATTGACTCATAAGCACAATTTAGTTTGTTATTTCAGTTTTGTTATTATCAGGACTCAGTGATTGATATCCATTAATGCCAAACATCATGTTTTCTTAATGTTTAGCTAGAAATCAGAAGAAAATACCTGTACCTTCATTATCATGGAAAATATCAACTGAATGCTGCTTAGAAGTGAGTTATTCTTCCAATTAACAGTGCATTTCAGATATGCTAATGAGTAATACAAATATTAATTAGAATTTGGAAGAGCTCAAGTTGCAAATGCTCTTTTCAAATCTTTTGTCCAATTCCCTTTTATTGATGAGAGTGACTTATACTGCACTAATCTATGAAATCCACATATTGTCATTTTCCAGTTGAGACTGAAAAAGATAACTTTGAAGATTGGTGGTTCCTCTTTCTCCCTTCCTTTTGCACACAAAAGGACACAAGTGACCATTTATATGTTCACCTGGAGAAACTCACCAATTTTTATTTTTATTTATATATTTATTTTTGAAGCCTATCTAGTTTGCTGCCTACATTTTTATTAAACACAAACTCTTCGATACAACTCTTGCCAGGAGCAAAATAGCCCATAGTATAACTCCTCCATAATGGAATCATTTAAAATCATGACTTATTCCAGGTCTCAGGCAATCATACATTATTTTTTGCTGTTTCTGCTATCCTTGACACAGACATGGGAGTCAGGTACTTAAGCTGCTACACCACAGGATTTCACTGAGATAGTTTACCTGTATGAAATCTCTTCCTCTTAAATTTTCAGGCTATTTCATTCATGAGTTGAAGTTGTTTTTTCCCAAAAGCCAGGTGGATTACACAATGTCAGAAAGGAGAGCAAATAACAAGTCAGTAATTTAGCCAGGATGTCAACAATAAAATAAGAAACTAAAGTAAGAATAGAGAGGGTTTCATTTTAGCTAACAAAATGTCTACTGTAATAAATTTACTCTTCTGAATTTCAAAATATTACAGAAACATAAAAATCTCAAAATAAATGCTTAAACTAAATAAACTTCTAGGCATGTGTAAATGCTGTAAATTTCCAGAGTGAGACATTTCCATTTCATCTTCAAAGTCTAATGCTAAATGTAGAAGGAAGCCATTAATGTCCCATCATTTATAAATGATAACTGCTTCTTCATAATGCTTCAAAGCCATTTTTAAGCCATTTAAGCTTTTTCAATTTGCACTAAATATCTACCAAGAGATGATAGTTTAGAATTTAGAGCAATATTTAAACTCATATCATATATTTAATTTTAAATAAATTTTAGTATAAAATTATAATTTCTCAGGGCATATGGCACATGATTTCCCTCTTCTGATCATGATGAGAGCAAACAGAAGCTTTAAAGTTAAGTTCTTTGGGTTGTTCCTAAGCTATTAACTTCCCTCGTATTGATAAGTTGTATAATACTAGGGACACACTGAAACCTGAATCTAATTTTTAAATACATAAAAATAGTTATTTGAGAATGTTATTATAGAACTGTTTGTTTTCAGTTTTTTCTGTGTTTTGGTTTTTCTAACATGCAGTTATTTTGTATGTGTGTGTATGTTTCAAATAAACAGAAGATTATCTGGGAAAAATCTTAGGTCTACTTGCTCTTACTGCAGTGAATGAAAGGAAAACATATTTCTAGAGTTGAGGGAAGTTCTAGAAAACATAGTCTTTGCACGATAGTCATAATGGAGAAGATGAGAAATACACACTCAGTCACCTTTTTGTTTTGTGCATTTTCTTTTCACTGCATACAAGTTCCAGTCTGAGAACTGGCTGAACTTACTCTAAGTTTGAAATAGTCTCATAGAGTTTAATCTACTTTTTAATAGATAAAATGGAAAGATGGATATTTCTATAGTTGCTTTTAATACTTTTAAAGTTTTTAAGCTTTTTTGGGACAGTGACCATAAGTCTGTGTCTGCACAGTGCCTCTGGCAACTACTATATTATACTGAATAAAAATGATGGAGGAAGGACTTCTGCTGGAGAAAAAAAAAAAAAGAAAGAAAGAAAGCAAGAAAGCACAATGTTCAACAAATTGCCTGCCTTGGATTATTTTTTTTTTCCCCCCAGTATTTACCAGAAAAAAAAATAACCTTAGAGTGGTCACTATGTCACAAGTCAAAGGGATAATGATGTTTTGCCTATGAATTAAGAATATTTTTGCTGACAGCCAAGCCCCTTTCTAAGATGGTACTAAGTGACTGTGAAATAGAAATCCTCATAAAATTTTTATGATTGAGGGGGAGCTTTATCCCAGTAAGTCAGGACTTTGTCATTACAATTTTAAATTCATTTATTACCCATTTTAAAATACAAAACAGTTTCCATGGAAATACAAAGTAGAATTGTTGGCCCATTTGAAACAAGCAGATGGTGAACAAAGCAGGAAGTATGGAAGCAGAGGCACTCATGAAATTTCTCCATTTCTTCTTGGTTCACCAAGAAAATAATTCAAGTCATCTTCTTCACTGCAGCCAACTTTCGGATGAGTTAGCTAGAAGGTTAGCTAGCTAGTTTTTGTTGTATTGCTGTTTTATTTTGTTGTTTTGCTCTTGCAACACTATTCTGCTAGCTTACCTTGCACACATGGTAACTATAATTTCATTTAAACATTCTAAAACCTTTAAAATAAATCATAAGGCAGCACATACAGAAACACAGAAGTTTTGCTTTCATATTTTTTTCATATTTATTCATATTTTGAAAGTAACTTTTGTTCAAGGAGGTCCCAATTTCCCCAAATGATTAGCTATTTTGACCAGTATCTTGGTCAGTCTCTCATCTGTTCTTATAAATATTTACAACTAAAGCAAAACCAGAAAGACTAAATATACATATTGTTCACTTTGGACAAACATGTATTCACTTCTGCATACTTTGAAAGTAATATTCTTCCATCTTTGAAAGAACCTGAGTGACACATCTGTTAGTGTAGGCAAAGCTGCTTGAACCCTCATGATTCAGGGCCTAGACTACTTTGGTGACCAAGTTTATTTTTTTCTTCTTCTTCCCCCACCCCATCCCTCAGTGGAGCAGCCAGAACATTCCACTGCCATTTCTCCTTTCATCTGAGCCACTATTGGAGAGGAATATATCTTTGTTTCATCCACTACGATAGCTTTTTGGGTGCCTTTATCACATGCAGCAAATGGAGCACTGGCCAAGAATTCAGCCCATAGGGTTGTGAAACCACAGGCAGTCCTAACAATCCCTTCCCTCCAGCTTCTTCACTGGTACCTTCATGTCAGTATTCAGTGAAAACTATCACAACGCATCATAAATCTGCTAAACAAATTTATCCTAAAATTTAAATCAAATCTTAATGCTGTTATCATTATTTAGCATTTCTCAACAGTTCTACAGTTTTGATGACAATACTAAATTGCTACGAAAAGTCATTATAAATTCAAGAAAAATATATTAATTCAAGTGAGGATTAGTCAAAGGAGATGTAGCTAGAACATAGTAAGTGTACGTAACAAAAGATGCTTTCAATGCGTCTAGATCTGATACAGGAATGAAAGAGAAGAACTTCTGCAGTGAGTTAGGGTCAAGGCCACCATGCTTTCCCAGAAACCTGGGAAAAGTAGTGTGTTCAAAAGGTTTCCCAATATAAATCTCTGGTTTTGTTCCCTCATCATTTTCCTTTTTGAAACTTATGACTCCCACAGTTGCCTGAATGGCTTTGCACTATTTAACATATTAAGGTGTTGCCTTCAAGCTTTATTAATGTTTTCCAATCATTTTCTAGTTTCCTGAATTAGCCTGTCAAAAACACTTTTTAACAGATAGTATAATAACTGAGCATTGAACACGTTTGAATTTGTTGAAGGTAAATACTGAATTAGATAAGCACAAAAATATAATTTTTTATAACTAGAAGAAGCTTTCTCACAGTAAATAATTACTACCTGAAAAATTAAATTACTTTTTATTATTAAAATAAATTGACAAAAAAAATAATATAAGTAGTACAGAGTCCTCAACTCTATAAAATCCTTGGTAGGAAGATATGGAAAAAGTTTTAGGGTTTGCTTATCTAATTTCACTTGTCATTTCTGAATAAGGTTTTGGGGAAATTCCATTTTGCATCAATATTATTTGAGCCAGTGTTTTGTTAATTTTTCTGCCTTGGATAGATATAAGATTTGGTAAATAAAGTCATCCTATTCTTTACAGAATTAATCTTTTTTAGGTATACAAACTGAATAATTTCCTATATTCCAAATTTAGATCTTTTTTGTATAGCTCTGAAATCTTGTTTTCTAAAGATTGATTAACAACATCTCATGTTCTACAAATAATATATTCCCTATGTGGAAATGGCTTACAACAAGAAGTACAGCGTTCTGGATAGCAGCTGTAAATTAACATTAGACATTGAGAAATCTCTTTCAAAATACATGTTAAACAGTAAAGCTGAGAACATCTATATATATGTAAGTTTATATAGGACTGCTAATCTGAATACAAATGCTGTGCTTCAAAGGCTCAGATCTGTTCAAAAAACATTCTCTCTGAAGAAATTGAAAATTAATTTAAAAATTCAAATGTCTACATGTTGAAACATATCTTAATTTAAAATGCTTAAGAATAAGCAGCAATCATTTTATTTTTCTGTGTGATACAATTATGGAATAACAAGGAGGAACATTTTTGAAGTATATTTAACAAGTAGCTTGTTTCAGCCTGGATATTAGCTTGATTTACCATCTGCAGAATTACCAATAACATGATGCATTTATTACCCGTAAAAGCTATTAGCAGGTCATTTTGTTCAGTTCATCATATGTGTCTTGAGACACAATCTGGCGTCTAACAGATTTTCATACATTGATGTCACAGAGAATCAGACTGTTCTTTAATTGATTGTTTCTTGCTAGACTACTTTGATTAAAACAGGTTGTGCTATTTGCTTTTAGTTCTACATTTCTCTACTTTAAATTCAAGCCCAGGAAAGAAAGAAATTATTCTCATTTCCCTAAATTTGTCAAATTCAATGTGTATTTGATAACCCTTGTAATCAAGCTGTTTAAAAACAGTTCCAGTTATTCTAAACCCATTACTCCCTTCCCAATTAATACAATCTACACAATGTTTTAAAAGCTATTCATCTTTCCAGGCCAAGTTGTTAGAGGACTGTTAGATCTTAAGCCTTGGAGACATGAGTACATACAGAGGAATGGTATCAGAAGAAAGTGGGTTTTTTTCCTTTAATTTACTGAGGGCAGGCTCATAAGCTAGGCTCCAGCAGCAGCAAAAGAGGTAACTGTTCTATGAAACAGGAAACAGTAGAATATCTGTGAACTTCTTGCTTGATGCTTCATCTGAAATTACGGTATCATCTGGCCCCTAAGGGACATGTCTATGCTCTACGGGGAAAAATATCAATTATTTTGCTTATTATATTTTTGTTTCGTCAAGAATCAGAAAATTAAAAATAAGATTGTATGTAGGAAGGATTTTTCTTTTTTTTAAGGAAATTTTAATCTTTGTAGGTGCAGAATTCTACCCCAAATACTGTAGTTAACAGAATTCAAGATGTTTTTTGAATTGTAGTAGGGGATTTTTTTCCCCTCTATTTCATTTGGCAGTAAGACTCTCAGCTGATTGAATTTATAATAATTATCTAGCAATTAATAGACATGACATGTAACATTATCTAAGGATTTAATATTTTTCTGTCTTAAACTCTATTATCTATTTATCCTAGTAATTTATATATTAAAAAAAAAAAAACGAAATCACTCCATACAAAACACCATTCATGGCCAGCGTAAGGCTGATGTGGTGCATGAGTCTTATGTATTGTCCTTTTACCACAACCTGTAGTTTATCCTGCATGACTTTATTTCATGCTGCACTACTCCTGCTGCTTATAATCATTATGCATTTTGGTACTCAATACAAATTAGTTATTAATGTAAAGGGTACACCTCTCTGCAGTAGGGTGGACCATCTCTAAAATATTTTTCATTCTTGCTTATGCAATTCATAACTTCTTTCTAATATGATGCCTAAAGAAACACAAGGGCAAAATACATAGAAGGTAAAACGTTGTTTCCTTGGCCATCTCTTCTATTACTGAAATGATTGATTGTAATATAAAGTAGGATTTCCTACGTTCTTTATTAAATATACATATAATAGTTTGACTCTAGAGACAGACTCTGCACTGTTTAAGGCTATGTAATAGAAAAATCTAGAGAAGAATTGAAAGAAAGTCCAAATGAGAAAGAGAGAAAATGGAAGGTACAAAACTTTCACCATGACGAGCTGCATTTTCACTGACCACGAGTGAAAGGTTAGTATTCTCTTTCCCTACAGCTTCATCCCCTGTCCCTAAATAAAATCATGGTAAAAATAGAATTCTGCAAGTCTTTCTGATCCTGACTGTATGAACACAGAGGTACTGCAAAATTATAGTACTATAGCTATGCTGCCTGCACTATCAAATCCTTTTCATTTTCCAATTTACTAAACACAAACGTAAACAGAAGACACTATAGTTGGCAAGAAGCTGTATTTACATTTAGAAGTATCCTGAACTCAAAGAAAATGAAAATTAGCCTATAGTGACAAGGGGTGGAGGGAAAGGGGGACTTAGAAAACCTATACATCAAGATCCTTATATTTAAATAATCTCATTCATTTAATGCGAGCATATAGCATTAACACTTTTAAGTAAAGGGCTACAAGGAAGTCATTGGAATGGAAGAAAGTTCAGACAGCAAATCTTCCAGCCATTTTTACCCACAGGACAAGAAGTAACATCAGGAGGAACAAAAGAGCAGGGAAAAAGAAAGTTACAAATTGCATAAGATCCTTCAGCAAAGAAGAATAGGGGACATGTTTCTACATGTGGAATGATAGTAGTAAACAAAGTCACAATGCAAAATGTTCTGACAGACGGATAAACCCAAAGTGAAAGCACTATATGAAAAAGGGAGCGGAGTAGACAAGTAGTCAGCATGGAGCAGAGAAAACACAGTAAGAATTGTCATTGTTTCTCCAAGTATTGAAGATCCTCATTTTGACATTCCTAGATGCTTTTCTTTCCAGGAGTCGCCATAAAGCAGCCACCCAAAAAAGGAGAAGACTATTGTGTAGGACCTATACGATTTCCGAATTCTTTCTAGAATGACAATTTGCTCCACTGAGGTCATATTCATACTATCATCCAGTTAAATAACTTTTTTAGCTGCTTGCGTACCTTCACCTCACCATCAGAGAATCTTAACTTCCCCAAACCACTTCTTTCTCTTGTACCTTATCTAACAAGGAAAGTTACAGAGTTACAGGAGAACAGTACAAATACAACCAAGTTGTTGCATCTTTTATAAAAAGCAATCCAATTCCAATGACTATTCTGATTACCTTCACAATCTTAAATCTGCTTCTGAATAAGAATGGCAATAGCAACCCTCTGCATTGCAAAGAAAAATTCATATGATTATCAATGCATATAGATGTACACTTTTGTTCTTTCTTTTACATGCAAATGTATTAAAAAAAAAAAAAAAATCAACAAAAGGGGTAAACACTACTCCTACTACTACTTATTATCCCACCATTACAAAATAAGAACTTCTAATAAAGTGAAATTTTACATTTGTAGGGTGTCTTTAAGCCTATTGAAGGATCAAAAAATAACAGTTTATGGATTATAAAAAATAACTTCATTAATTAACAATATGCAACCATCTCTAGTGAAGACCTTGTCAGTCACTCCAAGTGAACATACTTTCCATTAATTTTATTTTGTGGGTAGTAGTGGGGAACGTTATGAGCAACAAATCTTCCCAAAACTACAGAGAAACATAGATACAGAGAATGCAATTACAAGAGCGTAAAAAATTTTAAGGACACAGAAAAACACTTCAACATCTCCTGCAGAAAGTGCTACGAGACTTCATCAACCACAAACTGTCGGTCCTCACTCTTACTCCTGAGCTAAAATATGAACCCTGGGAACTGACTAGCTGAGATTTTAACTCAGCACATACTCAGAGGAAAGAGTGCCACCTACTGAGAGCAGACACTGAAACAGGACTTGTTCTTCCTGATTTAACACATTCTCCTCTTTTCTTCCTCAAAGGTAAAAAAGTATCAAGAATATTTTGATATTCCTGTCCAGATGCGTGTTTTATGGAATTTCAAAATTAAAAAAAAAAAAATCCCTCACTGAGTAATACAAATTCAGATCAAATAGACAAGGAAATTCTGTTCAAGTCTCCAACAAGCCAATGTGATTTTGGAGAACTGGGTTTGTCACAGTGGTGACATCATTTCAGAGGGTTTAGTCCCCTGGCCAGCTGTATGATACATGCTAAAAGGCAGTTGATGAGTTAATCACAACATCAAAAGTGAGGAGGGAAGAAATTACCGACACCTGACTTTTCTGAGTAAAAGTAAGTAAAACTACTGCCTATAGGCCTGTGCAAAATTAGAATAAGTTAGGAGCACTCTAGCAAAATATGTATTTCATCACATTCCAAAAATATTTATAGAGTGAGCAGTGGTCTTTTTATCCAGGAGTATGAATAGGTCATCCATGAGTTTGGTTTTTTACATTGTACCCCCCTCCCCCCCATTCACTTTCCTTGGTTTTACATTTCATTGCATTACTACTGGTAAAACTGACACATGAGCAAGGATGTTTTTTATGGGATGAAGCTGCACAGAAATAATGGTGTCGAGTAGATGGCCCGTACTACCAATTGCTGATCGTGTGCTTCACTGCACTCGATGGTGTTATCTAGTTCATGAATACAGATCAACCACTTCTGATACTTTTTAAAAATATTATGCTATAGTGAAAATATATATATATATATATATGTTTCAGACATACAAAATATTTATGGGACAGTCCAACACCAATGCAAAAAGCAAATTAAGGTAGAAAGGAAAAGCACAGGGGAGAGAATAATTTTGCAAGAAGAACGCACTGGTGATAAGAGGCATAGTGCTGCTTGCTTCTGCAAAGCTGCAGCCTTTCTGTGCCCTGCACGCTTGCCGGCAGTGGGTCAAGGGGCAGAGCCTTCACATGCTAACATAAGGAAAATCAATTTCAGTCCTCAGCAGACTCAACTATTGGAAAAAAAGGCAACCCAAGCAATTGCTCTATGGCACTTCACGTACTTCTGGCATGATGCAAGCAGCTCACCGCTCCCAAATTCAGCACCAGTTCTAGAACAGCTTTAGAAAAATGCATGCTCGTGTGATGTTTCCACTGTACATTTACAACACTCAGATACCAACATCAGGTTTGAAGCCGTTCGTGAAAAATGAGCACTAGTACCCTGGATCTAAACTGATTCTTGAACCAAAATAAGCTGATTCTTTCTTTAAGATAGCCATTAAAACACATAGAGTAAAACCAGGTGAGATGACTACTTTGAACTAAGTAAATCCAACAGAAAAAGAGACCAAGCCTAGACTTTCTATTTACATAAGAACAAGGAACAAAATCAAGTTCATTGTTTATTTAACATTTAAGTATACACTACACAGAACCAATCTTCCTGTACCACTTGGCAGTGGGTAGGGAATATTCTCCTCATCTCTCCTGATAGTTGCAACTCTGGAAATGATTCCTTCTTGTCAGTTACTAGTACTTAAGCTCTAGCAATATGTCCAAGTTAAGTGAAATTCAGAGGGGCAAATAAGAGGGTAGAAAAGAGAATAAACCTTGTCCTGGAAAATGCACAAGCAAGTATCCCCCTCTGATATTCTATAGTTCCTAAAACAACTTTAACTTTTCTTGAACATTGAGATAAATTGTGCATAGGTTGCTAAGATTGCTACAGAATCGACTCTTCCATCTTCTCCAGTGTTGCAGAAACTGGTCAAGGGCAATTTGCCCAGCCACAGCACTATCCACGTAGATTGAGGAAGATCAACAGCAAACTATGAAACCGGGCTGGATAGCCAGGCCAACTCTTTTTCATATCTCCATAGCAAAGAGGTGTTGCTTGAACTTGCTCATCAGAGGCCTGTTCTCCTGCATTTTGCTCCTTAAGGGAGGATGCCTGCCTGCAGCAGGCCTGAGGCTTGAATGAACTGCTGGATCTGGACCATATGTCACTAATGTTGCTATGGACTGGCCAAAACACCGATCCTGCCTCATCAGACACTGTGTCGCATTCACATGAGATGTGGTATAGCTAACTTTATGTAGGCAAAGAAACAAGATAATGTATTTTTAATGATAAAATGGGAAGTCTGAATTAACCTGGAGTAAAATGCAAGGTGCTTGTTTACATATTTGAACACCCAGCTAACACCATGTACTGTTAGAAGTCTCCAGATCATCCAGAGAAGAAAACATCACACTTCTTTTTACATTACCAGCTTCAGCAGCACAGTGTTAAATCACAGAAAATTCCAAACTATATGCTGCAAAATGCCAGATATTTATATTTGCGCTGCTGCGCGCAGCCTGGTCCCACTGTCCCCAGCAGGACCTGCCAGACACTGTCCGCTGGTTCACTAATGAGGCCCTCCACGGGGCAGGAGAGTCTGCAGTGACTCTCATCAAATCAGGGTGACAGACTAATCATGCTGGAAAGGCCGAGTACGAGAGCAGAAATGGGGGGAACATTCCTTGTGTGTGTTTTGACTCCATTGCAGCAGTTTAAAGGAAATGCTGTGTCAGTGTTTTTGATGCATCCAGGGACTGAATGTAAACAACATGGTACAACTCTAGAAACTGCCATCATAAAATATTTTAAGAGGCAGAGTAGAGTAAAATAAAATAAAAATGTCTTTTTATGTGATATCTCAGAGTAATTCAGGATTTATGGTACCTTAACCTTTAGAATCCAAAATATTAAGCTATGTTTCTTAGAGATAATAACTCGGTTGTCCCTCACTTATGTGTCTTAGATAAAAGCCTACTGCCACAGAATCCATGAATGCTCAAATACCCTTGCGGGCCTTTAGTAGTAAATCTTATGGAATAGCTTATGGCCAATGTAATGGCCCACAGTAGCCTGCGAATATCATGAATTCTAATAATACTTACATCAGTAG
Organism: Chrysolophus pictus; assembly: GCA_037305975.1. Lineage (NCBI taxonomy): Eukaryota > Metazoa > Chordata > Aves > Galliformes > Phasianidae > Chrysolophus > Chrysolophus pictus. The sequence continues at coordinate 17,185,260 of CM074582.1, forward strand.
AAACATGAAGTAATGTCTCCATTGTAATTAAATGATGTATTTAGAGCAGTGCACTAAATGGTCCCCTAGTGTGTTGGTGATATATTCTAATAGTCTTCTCTTTACAGCCCCACACGGTAATATTCATGCTTTATTCTGGAGGGCTTTGCTTCTTACTGAACATTTGAATTGCAACATTAAGTGGTAAAGTGGATTACAGCAGACCTCCATGAATATAGATTCAGATCAAGAATCTAAGTACTTAAAAAAATAAAATGTTACTATTTAAACAGAATGATTACCAAAACATTTTGATATGGGGGGATGTCATGAGTTCTTTCATTTCTTTAAGCACATCCTGGACCCAGTTCAAATTTGCTACAATTAAAAACAGAACAGGGAGACATGTGAGTTTAATTCAGATAAATAATATGTGCTGCAGTTATAGAATTTAATTTTGGTTATTTAAGGCATAAGTTCATTTTAATTGTTGTTACCACTGTATTTTAAACATAATTCTAAAAAATATTCAGTCTAAAACACATTGTCAGCTTACAAGACTGCTGCTGCTCGTAAATGTTTCGTATTTATAAAAGGAGAATCTGCTGCTTCAGAGAGAGAAAATAATCTCTTCTCTGCTGATTAGGTAGCGACAAAAACATTCATTTATGTATTTCTACTCTTTATTTTTCCAGTAAATCAGCCAATAATATAACAGCTGGAGGTACTAAGGGCCTAAGGCGAAGCTAAGGGCACTTCAGTATATCCAGGAATGGTCAGAAATTATGGATTAGGATGCATATTACAATATACGTAAAACTATGGCTGATACCTCATTGTGAGGCAATGTTTAATATTACTTATTACTTCTAAAGAAAAGATGATTGTATCATTTAAAAAAAAAGAAGCACCTATATCAGTAAGAAGTCATATTAAATGGTTTCATTCCTTCACCATACCTCAGCTTTTCCAATAATTGCTTGTGAGATACTGTTTCCTTATAGCACTCATACAAAACAAGCAATATTTTCAGAACACTGCTCAAAATAAATTCTCTAGGAATTTATACATATAACGTATAGATTTCCATATGATTAAGCATTAGTTATCCACGTGCAGCTTTGCTGTCAATATTTTTGTTACGTAGTGCTTTCTAGAATAACCAATAGGAACACAAAGAAAACTCCACAGGTTTTTCCTTTGTTTGTTTTGGTTATTTTGGTTTGGTTTTGTTTTTTCTCTACTTCAGGGCCCTTAGTTTTAAAAATGAATGAGCGCCATAGTTACAGACCTGCAGAAGGTCATGCACTTTCACTTAGAACATAGAAGAGTCATTAAATTGAAAACGTGCTTAGGTTTTCTGGCCACTTGTGCTGCCTTTTTGGCTAGAGTTTTCCTTGGATAGTATATTTATAGACACCCTTATTTCAGATTTTGGAAAGATCTTTCTGACCTTAGAATTCCAGAAACAGCTCATCCAAATCTAGGCTTAGCTACAGCAGGATAAGCTGATGAAGAAAGCTGGTATTGTTTATAAAAAATACTTTAAACTTTAGAAAATAATAGCTTGATTTTCCAAAGGGCATTCATTGGGAAAATTTGTAATCGTTCCCACTCTATCCTAAATTTTACCTATTCCATTTTTAAGTTCTGCAAGAATTGTGTTCACCATTCTGTAATCTTTAGGGGCCTATGCCCTGGCACTTTCTGCCTAAAATTGACATGTCAAGGTAAGGAGTTCTGTAAGCATCTCTAGACGACTCCTAGTTGCAGGTTTTGTTTGTTGTTTGGTTTTGTTTTTCAAATAGATCTTGTGAAGAATTTATTTATTTATTGTAAACCTGTCAGTTCTACAGCTGTAAAAGATCTGGATGAAACACAGAGCTTATTTTGCTAATGCAGATTCTTGTGAACATCTTTAATGATTGAACTCAGTCATCACAATTAAAATCATGGTCAATAGGGTTAAGAGATCTTACTAAGGCAGGCAGGGAAGGAGTTAATTTAATGCAAAGGCAGCTTAAGAAGATATGTCCTGTTCCGAGTAGCCTGCCTAATGGCCAGCTGGAGAGAGCTTGCTTTTTGCCTTATCAGAGGATCCAGGTACCTCAGGTTGCCAGTAGTAGAGTATTATGTCACAGGTGAGATATTCTGGAAAGAAAGCACTGATTCTGGCCTTATTTTAATTTTGTTACAATATTCCCAAGAAGACAGATTTGAGAGAAATTGAAGTGATCCAAGTAGATATTCGTCTTATCAGATATTAACCCAAGGAAGATGACTCAGTCTGGCTACAACCCATATGCATACACAAAGAGGCTGAGTGCAACTTGTTAGTTTGGAAAGGAGGCTGTGGTCTTGGTGACTAACTCACAGAAAAGGTTTGAATATCACATCAAAAATTAAAAAAAAAAAAAATCTTTCAATCTCTACAATCGTGACTCCTGCTGGGAATGAATCTGATCTTCAGCTGGATAATACTGGGGTGGGAGCCCAGTTCTCTCTACTGAGTATTTAGGAAAGTAATTCATTATCTAAACATCAAATACATCCAACAGTATTCCTGTGTCAATTGCAATTAGGTCCTGCCAAAGGGAAGGTCATCTGTCTAGGAGATAAGGTATTTTATGGGGCTTGTCCAAGGCAGTGAAATCTCATCTTAGAGTTATTAAAAAAATACCTGATGCTTCCCCATATTGCCTACAAAATGAAAAGCATGCGTAAACTGCCAGCTTAACGGAACTACTTAAATAGTTCATATTAAAATATAATAACGGTATATATAATAAACATAAGAAATTATCACCATTCCCAAATATTTCTAAATGCCTTTCATTGTTCATTCTTTTTTTGAATGAGAGATGAAGAGAGAAGGAGAAGAACTCTTTGCTGCAGCAAATAATGAGCAAAAAAGCATCCTGGTTTTATTAAAATGCTAATACACAATAGCTGCTTTACAAACACTATCTGATCAGACAACCATAGGTCCAGAGTACATCTAAGCAAGAGAGAGGGAAACAAATGGATTATTCTTTCTTGTTTCTGTCAATAGGTTAGCACACCAAAAACTTACTTTCTTGATCTCCATGTAATATTTAAAGGTGTTCTTTAAAAGCATTATTCTAGATAATATCCTCACATTTGCACGGTTCAGATAGTTCAATTTACAACACTTCTGAGAAAAAAATAAGTAGTATTACAAGGCAGAGAACTATATACAAGTGTAAAAACAGAAAAATAAAATCAGTCTTGAAGGAGTAGCGCGTTCAAATACCAGCTGAACTGACACCTTGAACAGGAGAACTACTATGATAAAACAACTAGAAAATTTAAAATTAATGCTGTGAAAAGTCTTTTTCATATGAATCTGTCTTTCAAGAAATTTTCTAATACCACAATCTTCTACACATTATATGCGAAACACAACTATGCCTTCAAGCTTAGGAATCAACCCTCAAATCTTTGTGCTACAAGCAACGTACCCAAAATACAAGCTTTATTTCAGGACAACAACTGAGAGTTTTAACTAGAACGCTGACAACAGTGCATTCTGCCTGTAAGCAGATTTACATCTACTTACTTTATATAAAAATAATAGAATTATTACCTTTGTTGCCATCACCACTGGTAGTACGGTAGCACAGCTGAGGATACAAAGCATCAAATGCTGCTACAATACCATTTCTTCTTCATTTTCACATGACAGTAGGGTATCAAAGTAGATGCAATTCTCTTGAATTGGAAAAACCTGAATTACTGAATTATCCAAAAGAAGACAGGTGGGAGAAGGCACAGTTAAGCAATCTGAGATGGAAAGACAGCAAAGACCAGTGAGATCTCTGTAACGAAGTGCAGGTGTGAATGAAGGCCAGTGATTACTGGAGTGGACCTGAAACCCACTATGTGCAAGAATTGTAGTTCTAGGGTGCTAGGTTAGAATGCAAAAGACTGCTAAAATTTGATTTTTAAAAACATCATGTTCAAGATGGAAGGTTTCTGTCTGATACACTCAAAATGTTTTACATCAAATTATTGTCAGATTTATGATTTTATGTAATAAATGATTGCTTTATAACTTTATATTCTGACAAAGATGAAGTATAAGTTCCAAACGAATAACAATATATGTTTTCAGAGTATAGATATTAGGAATAATGTTAGACTATCATTTATATGTTCTACAGAGGCTGCTCTGAAAATATTGCCTCTTATTTTATTATATTGGCCCACAACATCAGAGGCAGATGTTGGTGGTATGGCAGCAGAGGTTGAATCTTTCCACTGAAATTCCATTACATTTTGTTGCTGTGTGACAGATGGCAGCAGAGGTACAGTCTGACAAAATGGCGTCTCGTGTGGAAGAGCATAAGAAACAAACGTGTGGAATTGAATTCCTCTGTGCAGAAAAATGACATTGTTATTGACATGCATTGACACCTTTTTAACTTTTATGGAGACCTAACAGTGGATGTGAGCACAGTGAGGCAGTGGGTGGTGCATTTCAGCAGTGACAAGAATGATGTGAAAGATAAGCCACATTCTGTCTTCCTATGCAGTTTTATATGAGTGTGGCATGTAGACTCTTATTAATCACTGGCAAAAATGCAACACTGATGGTGGTGACAATACTGAAAAATTAGGCTTTGTAGCTGAGAATTTGCTCTACCAAATAGTGCTATTGTGCTCTTCCTATTTTTTGTAGTTTCCATGGAAATAAATAAGAGGCATTACTTTCAGAGTCACCTATGTACTTTACAACAAGAAATAATACTTGCCTAGGCATTTTATTGAAATGTCCGTTTAACCTTGTGATATCCTTACGGATATTCATATATGAGGATTTAAAAAATACATTTAAATTATATGAGGATTCTTCAAAAATGCATTACAATTAGTTAGTTATTATTTTGTAATTAGCTGCATTCATCACAACGGTTCAAAGAGATAACTGAGAATCAGAAAAAACATTTACACACATGGAAGCTGAAGTGATGTTTTGTACCTCTAATGACACTCACTCTGAGTTAATGACATAGGATGAAACTGATCTTCAGTACCCCAGTTCACATTTCTTATGCCCTATCTCTTTCTTGGAAAAGTTTTTGCTATATGAATTTATCTAACCAAAACTTACTGTTTTCCTTCTGAAGAAGCATTTGAATAGAATATGCTAATTAAAGGAAATCTCCAAAGATGAAAAAAAAAAACCAACATAGAAACAAAGAAAAGCAAGAGGAACAAGAAATACTTCTAGTTGCTGCAGATTCTAGTCAGTGAGTTCTACTGCCTCTGAAAACATCTCAGGAGGTATATAAAAGACCAAACACAATACAAGTTAAAGTGTCTGTCACTACCTGAAGATGCACAGAAGCCAAGTAGTGGCTTTTTTTTTTCCCCCACATCTTTAGTTTGGCCCTGGGCTTAGCTTAAGTTTTATACTCATATTAAATGTCTGCCTACATTGCAAGCACTCAGGATGGTTATTTCTTGTAGGCATTCTCTAGCTGAAGAACCAAGGTCTTGTCTCACCCTGCATATGTATATCCCTCTTTATTATTTTATAATCATTTTTTTCCCCCATTTTTAACTTCCATCATATATAATAATTTAGGGCCAAGGATACAGCAAAATTTATTCAGTGATCAAGGTAAAGAGAGAGATTAAGACAGATGTATTAACTGAAAATTTTCTCCTTCTTATGAAGTGGGCAGTTACAGTTCTTCCTGCAACTGCTGTTGGGGCAACGCAGCTGTGCAGAGACCTCCATCAAATAAACTATAACTACATCATCCAGCTTTCTGTGACTGTAGCGTTGTATAGCATGATGTTTGTGCATATTTCCCTTTCACCCATACATAAATCTTCCAAGCAGAAAAATAACAGTAAGATCCAAATTCTCATAAGTAATCATAAAGGATAAGTAAGGTGGTTTCCTTATCTTAGTTTCTCCTGTTATCTTTTAACCTCAAAAACTATTTTATATTTAAATTCACAACTTCTTCTGTACATATTAAAAGAAATCACCAATTAGTAGCACAGCATTGTAGAACAAATGAAAATATAGACTGAAAAGTATAAAATCAAACCCAAATTTTATAATTATTCAAAACATTTAGAGGCCTGATTTCTGTCATGTAAAAAAAAAAAAAAAAAAATAGAAAAAAATCCAAGAATAGTAATTTACTGTACTGAAAATAATTTATATTTTCATTATTGTTTTTTGAGTTAATGCAAAGACATTTTGTAACACAGTAAAACACCTTATGAAGTGTGCTGAAGAGATAGAGAATAATAGCCAGTGAACCAGGAAAACCTTTCAAATGCAACACCAAACAGAAAATAGAGGTTTGGTGTTAGATTTACCGGTTAAGTGGCATATCAAAACAAAGCTGTGAATGACATTTGCTCTCAGCTCCTCTTTAAATTCTTACACGTTCACTTCACATATTTTACATTTTTTAATTAAATATAACCTAGGAAAATATACTAAGAACATTTACCAAGCTTATGTGGTATTCCATTGTTCAAATCTAAAATAAGATAAAGGCCTTATCATACAAGTAAAAAGGAAAATAAAAAGTTTGCTATTGCATTTTCTATGCTTTCTGATTTTTAATGACATGAAAACCAATAATACTAAGTTTGTCAAAGTGTTTTCTCAGATGTCCTGGACTGGGATATCAGTGATGTGAACAGTCAAGGTTATGATATGCTTGTGGAATTTGATTGGTATCTCTATGGTATCTCATTCTGCTATGTATGTTGGCTCTAACCAGTCCTATTAGATCCCTTCTTTGATAAGCACCGAAGTCTCTTGAAACCACTTTACATGAGCAGAGGTTCTTAGGTACATGCATCTTATATTGCAGTTTATCTGACATAATATCTCCCAACTTAGTTTCTTTGCAAATATTTCTCATGTTAAAGATAGTCTGACTCAGTTCGGAAACATGTGGACATGGAGGATACCCACACAGGTGTGTGCTTTGCTACTTGCTAACAATGGGTCAAGCATTTCAGATGTGATTATGACTCTTTGTCTCCTGTATACTTATCCCATAGACCCTCTGTGCATCAGATATTTATAAAAGAATTTTTTTAGTGTTAGCTTTAGATATATTTATGCCAGTAAGCATTTTTTCTGTTAAAAATATTACAGGAAAAATTAATGTTGCAAGACATACTGGCACATTATATAGCGCAACAAGGGACTAAAGCACATTTCATCAAGAGTAAAGTGTTGAACATTGTATAAGGTATAAAAATAGAATGAGCTTGTAATCTGACTTTCTCACATTGTGTATTTCAAAAATTCATGTATATACTCTATTAATATGTGAGAACCTAACACTGGGTCGAAGTAGCTAAGTCATTTCATTTTTTTAATAATAAGGCAATTATTTCATGGCAAACAACTACAGATTTAAAGTATGAACCGACTACTAGATAAAAAAGTAAACATAGCAAAATCCGTATGGGGCTAGCTATACTACGATCTTGTATAAAAAAATACTATGTACTTGGATGAGCACTGAGTAAAAGGCAAGGTCTCTCCATGCAGAGATCTTTGAAGTATAAAGTTCAGCATTGTATTTAAATACAGGGAACCATTGCAAAGCTTCACATATACTTTCTAAATTACTTTTGTTTTCATTTTTAAGTACCCATTTTGTGGCTAATTTAATAAAGTAGTTGAAATTTAGGGTATAAAACTCAGCATTGCTTAGTGTAGGATGAGGGGCAGTTAAAGGTCATTTCATTAGAGGTGAAAGACAGAAAAAAATTGCAGAAAAAGTATGTTGAAAATCTTTTTTCTGCCGTTTCAATTTCAATCTGACAGGGACTTGGCAGCTAACAGCAAAATCTGGGAAAGCCATGAGCAAGGTTCAAAGCTGCTTTTTAAACGATAGCAAGCAGAAAAAAGAAACGTGGAAAATAGACTCTTACTCTTTTTTTCCCTCTGTACTAGATTAGGACAAACATGGCATACCAGAGAAGGGTTTGAGGACTGAACAATCCAGCATTTAGTATTGATCAATACCTTAAAAAGTATTGTTTTCCTGAAAGGAACAAATGACGCTATTATATATAACCAAACGTTGTTTACCTATCCAAGTGAGAAAATGGGAATGTCTTTAAGTGCTTTTGAACATACAGACATTCACACACACAGAGATGTGTTGCAGGACACACTAGTGCAGGTTAAGCTGGTCACCAGCAGAACTATGATTCAACACATTTTACCGCAGAAAGTAAACAAGGAAATAACAGAAAAGGAAATGTGTCACAAACTCTACCTTAAAACCAACTACTTTTGTTTAATTTGTTCGTGCTTCAAAATATACTGGAAATGCACTGCAGCACATTAATATTTCATTAAATAATTTTCTTTTGGTAGCACAAGACCTCTCAATAGCGGTTTCTTTAGCTTGAAGCAGGAGAAAGCTGCTGGCATACCAGCAAGTCTCCAACATTTTCTTGGAAGCATTTCAATCCCTAGCACCAGAAAAAAATAAAATAAAAAATCTAACCTTGTGTATTCACACAATTCTGTCCCTTTTATATTTTTCTGCATAGCTACTATCTCACTCAGATATATTTGTTTCTCCTTAGAGACTTATTCATATAACAAAGATTACAGCAACTCCTAGGCTTTAGCATAGCTCTTCAAGTTCTATGGCCCTGTCCAGACAGAGCAGACAAATAGAGGAGGCCAAACTGCAGGGTCAGTTAAGTGGGTGATGGAGAGGGACAGTGGTTTGATGGGGTAAGTACTCAACTGCAGTCATTTTAGACATTGGTCATTAATTAAGTTCCAAATGTGTTCAATAATTCAGCTATGCTTGAGTTTATTTTTTTATTGTAAGGGAGGATGAGGTCTTCCCATGACAAAAACAACTGAGATTACAACCATATGCTTCATATATTTCATATTTCAGAAAATTCAAAATCTGGAAAAATAAAATTAATACGAAAGAAACATCTAGGAGAAACAGCCTGAAAACCAGGCTTTTGTAAGCCTGACAGTAAGAGGAAACTTAGTTACTGCATGTGGAGCATCACAGTCATCTGCTGCACACAAGAGATGCATCCACAACAAAATCAGTTTGTAAGATAGGCACAACATAATTTTGCACTACAGAACATATTAATCACCTTCCTAATCAGCTATAGTCATTGCTTCAAAAATTCCAATACTCTGAGATTGCCAAGAACTATCCTTAAGACGTTTTCAATTGCTAGGTCTATTTAATCTTTACAAAAGAGAATATACTGTTCGCAGTGGTTACAAAGAATCCAAATTATTTCAGTGTTTATTATTGAGAACTACTCAAAAATAACTTATTTTTTACTAATCATTAGCTCATCTGGGAAGTAACATTTGACAACTAAATCTCTTTCCAAAGAAACAAAACCCAAAACTCCAGCTACAAACATGCATTATTGCTTTACCTGTTTCTTACAGAATTGCTTAGTTCTACAGCAAATTCCTGTACTGATACTGATTCGCTAAGAAGGTTTTAAAATACCAATCTATACTACATGCTGAAAAGAGTTCTGTAAAAATGATCTTTTTCTTGATGGATAATACTAAAACACTGAAGAAGTCTAAATGAGTTTCCCAGATGGCTCTTGTTTAGGATATCCCCTTTGAAACTACTTCCTACTAGGCAAAAGCAAAAATAGGCAACTTGAAATTCCCCAAGGAATCTGTCCAAAACCTTTTGACCAGGATCCATCTGCACTAATGTCTTATTAAGAAGGAAAACCTTATTACTAAATCCAGTATTTCTATTATTTGCAATTTATCAGAATATTTTACAAAGTTGGTTCCACAGGAAACAGCTTGCTGCAGATCACCTATCTGCCATTCATGGGCTACTGCTGTGTAGAAGCAGCTAGATGGACTTGCTATGGGATAGGTGGGAAAGGTGCTGGCAGAGTCCTTCTGGAAAAGGACTCAGTCCCAGCTCTGCATTCAGTAAGCTCTTTGCATATCCTTACAGACGAACCATTATCTGTGTTCTGAAGTGACTGAGAAAATGAATGTATATTCACTAGTTATAATCTATCTATTTAACAGGAAGATGCCTTTAAGATCCTTCAGTATATTATTCAGATGACAAAATAGATCTGCAGTTTCTGGCAGTCATGTGTGGTCATAGAGGGAATTCAGTATTAACAAAATTTATCTTAGTCTCCTTGGGTCATTTATTCAGTTTGTCTGGTATCACTCATTTTCAATTACCAAGCTCAGAACTGAAAAGAAGACAACTTAAGAATATAGCAAAAACAGTCTTGCAAAGGTTGATTTGGATGTTTTGCAAGGGAAAAAAACAACAAACAACAACATAAAACACAACAACAACAACACAACAAAACAACACATAAAAAGATAGTTTGCCTTGCATTTATCTTGAAAACATTATCAGGGTAGAATCTTCAGCTATATAGGAGCAGAACTTAGATGCTGCAGAGAGGAGAATATAAGGGCTGATGTATGTTATACTGGACTGTAATGGCAAAATAGAAGCAAATATGCAATGAATTATTAAAAACACAAAGTCCTAGTGTCTGGGCAGCTGGCACTCCTGGGCTGGGGGAAATGCACTGGTATTCTCACAGCTCTATCTGTGCCATCAGCCTTGATCCTCTCTAGGAGCTAGTTGGCTGAGCTTCATTCAAGGATGACAAAGAATAAATGGGATCTTGCAAGGGTGGTGAGATGGTTCTGAGTAGTGCTGCTGTACTATAAGCTTTAAAGCACAGAAATCCATCCAGTGCCATAAAGACCTGTCTTGCTCAGTTAGGAATATGACCTTCTAAATTACTAAGTTTTAAAAAGGATGTTAAAAAACAAAGGGGGAAATAATCTTAAAGATATTTGTTTTAAAACTCATTGAAACTTTCCTAAATTAGTTGTGTAGGCCAAGCAAAATGACCCTACACTGCAGAAAGGCAGCCTTTATTTGTATTAAACAATATAATTTAGTTTCTCAAACTCACACTGAGAAACTCTTTATACTATATTAAGATGTTTCTCTCTTATCGTACACAAATGGAGAAAGAGAGCTAATGCAGCTGTCAACCGTTAGCAATCTCTGTGCATCCCAGAATAAATGAATCCCCTGGGAGTAATTCTGCTGAAGTCACTAATAGATAAATTTGGGCTTTTAGTTCAACTGTAGTTCTCTGGGGCAGAGAACCCTTGTTTTTTGAATTTTATTCTCTCATGTGTAATAATGATAACAAAGGGACCCTGACCTCTGTTGTTCTTATGTGTTGATTCTAACATCAGTATGATCTATATACAACAATAAAATTGGTACATATCATTAATTAATAACGTTTACATTTTAGTGAAATACGTGCAGCATCTATATTATACATTTATCATACATATTCGTCTGTGCTATATATCAAGGTGAAGGATGTTTTACTGTTTTTAATTCTTGCATTAAAGATTTTTTTTTTCCTGCCCTAATACATCCTTTTAAATTTACAGTTCACCGTTTTTAAAAAGAAGACAAGGAAGGGAAAAACAGCAAGAGGTGGCTCTAGTTTACTTTGAGATGGTGTGCTTCAGCTTATGGTGCTTTACTGTATCTCTCAAACCACACTAGTACTAGATATCTCCCTGTGGAAAGTAGCAATTACCTTCAATCTCTCTGATCTGAAGTAATCCCTGCTACATGCGCAGCTCATTGTGAGTGATGAGGGCCTACTGTTTGCTGAGTCTAAAACCAAATGATCTTTCACAAGCAAAATTTAAACTTGAAATAGGATTCTCTGGCTCTTGATTCCTACTCTATTTTTTTCCGTGTACTTTATATATTCCCAAATAAGGTTCAGGCTGGCTACAGATGGTGCTGGTGTGTAATGAGACAGGCTCAGAAGTTGCTCCAGGTCCCAGGGGAGGGTTCTGTAATGGAACTAACTATGTATTGTCCACCTTATATACTAGATTTGATTTTGGACTATTTGCCCAACTGTGTTTGTTTATTGCTTAGCACTGGAGGGCTTCCATTAACTGTAGGTTGATTGAACATAGACTATGGAGTTAGGAGGAATAGAGCATTTTTTTTCTTCTGAATGCTGATGTAATGCCTTTTCTCTAGCTGATGGTTTAGCCTTTTCACCAATACAAAGTTAGAAATAGCCTGGCTCTGCAAGATGCTAGTAAGAGATTATATTTTTTGATTCTTTGAATAAACTCCACCTGACTTACTGAGAGTAAATACTCCCAAAGTTTGCAAGAAAACAAAAATGTCACCTGGTAAAATACTGTCAAATAAGAATGTAAACTATCATCTTTCATACAGACAGAGACATGGAAGATCCTGTACTGTTTCTAATGTGACATAGCAAAGTATTTTCATAATTCTGAAATAAAAAGTTCAATTCAGAATATTAATTACCACTATCCAGATGAAAATATTTTTTTTTATTTTTTAACTAATGAACTTGTTCATCATTTTAGTGAAGCAACTCATCGAGAAACTAAATTAAGATTTAAAAAGTTGCCACCATAATAATAATGAAAAAAATATTTGTAATTACATTTAAACAAATGGTTCTATATGAAGCTTCTATTTCTTACTCAGTTTGATAGCGCTGAAAGTAGCTATCATAGCCATAACTTTTAACATCCTCTACAGGCTTGTTTCACTTCAAGAAATAGCACTAGGACTGAAAGTAGGTAAACAGTGTTGCTGACCACTATAGTACACAAATTCAGTTTGGTTATAATTAAATAGAGAGAGAGAGAGAGAATCATAGAATCATAGAATCACAAGGTTGGAAACGACCTATAAGATCATCTAGTCCAACCATCTTCACATTACCACTGCTACCACAAGCTACTAAACCAGATCTTGCAGCTCCTCGTCCAGATGCCTCTTGAACACTGCCAGGGATGGCGACTCCACCACCTTCCTTGGCAGCCATTCCAGTGCCTGACCACTCTTTGAGTTCCTTAAGGCTAACCTAAACCTCCTCTGGTACAACTTGTGGCCATTTCCTCAAGTCCTGTTCGTTGCCTGGGAGAAGAGGCCAAACCCCTCTTCACCACAACCTCCCTTCAGGAAGTTGTAGAGTGCAATGAGGTCTCCTCTGAGCCTCCTCTTCTCCAGACTAAAAGAAGAGATCATCATTCTGGCTGTGTCTGGGAAAGAAAATGAGAAATAAGCATCGTAACAGGTTCCTTCTGAATAAAGGGAAGAAAACTTATATTTTAATATGTAAATGTTCACTTGTTTAGCATAGTGACAAAATGATACTGTAGTGTTTGTGTGGTAGTAACTATTGAACTTGTTCTTAGTAGCTTTCATTGCGTGAGTACTGTTTATTCTCCTAACTTACTGAATTTATTTTAAGATAGAGAATGTAAGATCCAGGGAGAAGATAAATAGAGAAATTTTGTTCATATCTATACATACTCATATACATGTGAATATAATTTTATAGACATACACTTGAATATATTAACATTATGAACATATAACTAATATATAATACAGGTCTATGCCTCAGATACTACTTCAGTATTTATAATAATTTGAAGAGCATGAAACTATACTCAGAAATCATAATAAATAGTTATATACTTTTAAAAATCTTCACTCACATCAAATCTTCTGACAGTAAACTAGAGAGATGTAGAAAATACAAACACAGATGTCTGTGCTTTTTGAGGCCTTTCTCAGTGAGCTCTCTACAACCCACTCATTTTAGAACTTCACCATCACTCAGGGTGCCTGACCTCTACTACTAAACTCATGGAAATTGGAGAGGGTACTCAGACCTCAGCAACTGCAGACAGTCTGATGTGGTTTTTGAGTTACATGTAGCACAGATGTCTTACAAGCATAGATTTGTCCTATCATGCTGAACTAAAACCATTTGGATATGACAACAGAATCTGTACTATAGGCATCATACACACCAAAGGAGTTTCTCCACCAGCTTAGCTCTCCCATAAATAAACAAAAATGTTCTGACCATGTCCCACCAGCTGTGCTGACACAGTGTAGCCAGCCAACCTCTGTGAATTTTTTCATATCCCAGCCAATACAGCATTTGGCAAAACTCTGAGCAGTGTGATTACATTCAATTACACTGGTTTACATCCTGCATCTATTGGGCAGCCCATAGAGCAAGGCTTTGGTGTGGAAGATGTATTAGGTCACATCCAGCTCCACTTGCTCCCCATGTAGCAATTTACCTTATTTCCATCTGCTGTATGCTAGTAAAATCTAAAGAAAGAGCAGGAAAAAAATTATGAGATTGTAAAAAAGCAGTTTAGCATGCTATTAGAAACAGTGATCATACCATTGCAAGAGAGCAGGAGTTTGAATAATGTCCCACAGCACCAACATTCACACCTGCTTCTACAAGGATGTTTCAAACATCGAAAAGGAAAGCTTACAAACAAGGCTGACGGCAGCCACTTCAGCCTTGTTTGTTTCAGCAACAGAGATGAAACCTCTCCTTCAGAATAAACTCTGAGATGAAAGTGCATAAATTCCTAATGAATTTAAAGAGGTCACTACATTTCAAACATTTTTTTGTTTTGTTTTTCCTTCCTCTCTAAAATAGTTATCTATTATTTTATGTTTTACATGACTGCACAGCACAATACATGGCCACTGAGAGCTCTAATTTATTTTTGTTTCCAGCAATGACAGCTTTGGAGAATTCAATCACAACTGGAAATTCAGAAAGCTAGTCCCAAACTATTAAACCAGGAATTTAGGCTTTAAAATTATTTGCCATAATAGCAAAGTCATATGGTGTCTTACTATATGACATGGTAAGGAAACAGTGGATGAATACCAATTTTGTTGACTATTCATTTACCTTGAGAATGATTTTGTATCATTGCCTTGAGGTTTTTTTTGTATGATAACTTGAGATCCGTCACAGATTTGGCCAACACTTACTTCTCACACTTAAATCCTTTAAATGGAGAGTATAACTGAGACACACAGGACTAAGTTCACAAGGAAAAGCTTACGTGTCTTTTAACTCACCTTTGTCAGATACTAATGGCATCTCTGTCACTTACAGAGCCCAAGAGCTCAAAAATGTATAACCATTATCTAAACACCTGTTTAAAATCCAAGGCCAAAAAAATCACAAAAATAGATGTCCATCACTATACCTCATGTTAAGGTATAATAAACACAGATTAGAAGCCCTGGAACCCTTAAACTCAGGTTCCTTTTCTGACTGCCATCACAAATCTAGCAGGGAGGCAGCCACATCCTATCTCACAAATAGCACGCCTCAGTCAGGACTAGTTCATACAAAGCAGACCAGCTTCAATAGGAAAAACTGGGAACAATCCCAGAGTCCTTTAGAGAAAAACATGAGCTAAAGGAAAAAAACCCTCATTTGAAAGTATTTTGCTAGTTATTACAGTCTAAATTTGAAGACTACATACAAAAACAAAGAAATGGTATTTTGACCTCCCAATTTTGAAAACTTAACAATCTAATGAACAAGATTAGTATTTCATCAACATTTTTTTTAATGACTTTTGCCAGTTGACTTTTAGCATCCATAAATGTTCCTTTACTAGAGTTTTCAAAATAACCACGAGTCACAGCTAGATTGGTCTTGCATGAACTGAATGAAGAATTTCCATTTTAAGGTCTTTTCTGCTTACTTTAAGGTTTTGTTGATGTGACTTTGCATCTCTCTCTGTGTTGGAGGCTACTTTGGGGACCTCTTGCAGTAAGTTACAATGATGGAGCATGACAGTCAGAATAGCACACGCTATTAGCTAGAGCTCAACTCTATTACAGTACTATGTTTGGTGACACAGAATCAGGAGACTCAAGGATACAAGGTCAAAGGTAGCAAAACATTACATTAATCTGTTCTGTTTGCAGGCACAAATATGTCAATCTCCAAATATAATATAGTGTTGATTGTTTAATTATAAGAAGCAAAGTGGTAAGTGTTGTATTTAATTTCAAAAAGAAACAAACATCCCAACAAAAAAAAAACAAACCAAACCAAAACAAACAAACAAAAACACTTATTTAAAAATGGAAAAAAAAAAAAGAATTAGAAAACATCAAGTTATTTGGTTTGGTATATTTCCCCTGTTTGTTTTAATTTATGATTTACTTTTGGTTTTGTGGATATAGTCAACTTACTCATATTAAAGAAAATTTGCATAAAGGCACCCCACTTTTACTTTGAATAGTTCTTGAATAGTTAGTTGTATGAAAGTATGAAAGTAGCTCACGAAATCTCTAAATTCAACTAATTAATTAACTAAGTAAATAAATAAATAAAAGCAGCATTTAGTTTGTATGTTTGATGAATATAAATAATTTATAACAAACTGAAAAGGAATCTGTATATGTAACTGTATATGTACAGAAGTATCACAAGTATTTTTAAAATTAATTTATGAATACATAATAGTCATAAACTAAAGACAAAGTTTGATAGCATTATTAT